>BPLR01014362.1:0-64248 GCA_021605095.1 Caerostris extrusa | reverse complement strand
ATTTATAGAATCAATGAAAATAGTGTTCTTTCGATTGTCAGTTTCTCCACACTTCTACACTTTCAATGACCGAGGCCCATTGTTGGAAGCGATATAGAGTGCGGAGAGATGTCACAAGCTCAACTCTCAAGTACAATGGCCTCTGAAATAAAGCCAGAAAAATACACCAGCACAAAATAGTGACCAGTGGAAACCGACCTTCACTCGGACGAAGCTCCTGCGACTGGAAGATCGCTTCATTTCAAAGAATGTTTCGATCTGGAGAAAGGGATTTTAAGTTCTTTTCTTTTGATGAGAGAGAAGAAAATACTGTCTTTTCTTTTTTTTTCTTTGTTCTGTTCTTTTTGGGGTGCACACCTTTTATATCAATCTTCAGTAAGGGAAAAAGCTTTTCTGTATGGTTAGATACAGTTTTCAAAAGTTTTCTTTCTGTTTTTTTTTTTTTTTTTTTTTAATCCTGTACAGATTTTTGTAGAATCCCAATGTAAGTTGCTTTCTGCAAGGTAATGTCATTCATCATTTGACAGAGAAATTCTTGACGTGACAACAAAATAAAGTAAATTTATTTGCTTTATTTTATTGACAAACTGTGGTTAAAAATATGTTTTAAAATCCTTCATTTTAATTTTTAACTTGTAACTCATATGTTAGTTGCTTATTTCAATAACATAAAATGAGAATTAGGCTATTGTTGCTCTAATGCAGCTGGTAATACAGAGACGACTAACCTTTGTGCTATAAAAGGAGCTGCACAGCTATTACTCATATGCCACTATCCAGGTATCAACTATGGCCCTAAGATATGCCACAGACGCGAGTAACTCTGCCTCTACAACGCTCTACGATCCTTTTTGAACCGCACATACGGTTTAAAGTGCATTCCGAACCAATACGAACCTCCATGGCACCACCGAGATTAAAACCCAAAAACCTGTCGTACTAGCACCATATCACTAGTCGGACATGAGGCTCAAAAAAATGAGTATTATACTGCGCAACAAATAGCATGAGGTTCACAAAGCATGTCACAAAGAAGTCTGCGAGCTGTTAGAGTTCCTGGTGTTTTATATTTTTGCTTCAGTCTATTAATTCTGAGGGTTTTTTTCTGTTTTACACCAGGGATTAACACTAACACCTTTTGGCGAGTAAAACCATTTTTTTTAATTAGAGCACAAGATAGATATGGTTTTGTTTGTTGCGTTACAGTCATTTTGTGCACAACTGAGGTAATTAGACCGGGATATACAATTTAATGGATTCCGTACCCCGACCACAAGCATCAATGGTACTAAATTACTACTGCTGCTACACCACACCGCATCACTGTGATTAGGGCTGTGTTGCTCGTATACAGTTTGAAAATGATGTGGGTGAGAAGTCTGATTGGGCTCATTGACGTCATATAGGATTGAAACCTACTGCTTCAAGTGGTTTCCGAACTACTACAAACATCCATGGCAAAGCCGGGAATCGAACCCGAAACATGTGGTACCAAGCGCAAAGCGCTAACCCTTCCAAACACCATCAGGTAACGTATATAATATGACTGCAGGCTTTGGGGGTAGAGCGGAGAACCCTATTCGACAAATAAAAAAATATGCCATGTCTTGAAATCTGATAAGGGGCTGTTGTTGCTGATGATGAGGATGAGATACTAATTTTAAAAAAATTCAATTCACATGCAAAAATTGCTTTTAACTTTTGAGCTATAGTAATTTAGTAGCGTTTTTAATCAATAAATAAACTAAAAGAATTTATTTGATATGTTAAAATCTAAATGTACTTTTAAAGTTTGTTTGAATCAATATCTATTTGAGAGACTATGGTGAATAAACCTCTAACGTATAGAAGTAAAATATCCTTTTTTCTATTAAACTATAATTTACTTTCATTATTTATAGAATCAGTGAAAATAGTGTCCTTTCTATTGTCATGTTTCTTTAAACTTCGAACTCTTCAAACTTCAAGCATCCATGGCTACGCCGGGAATCGAACCCGAAACCTGTGGTACCGAGCGCGAGAGGGTTGGTCACTCGGCAATCAGGCCCCTCATAGAGTTTGTAATCAATTAACCTATAAAAAATATTTATTTTTTGTTAAAACCTAAATGCTCTTTTAAAGTAAGTTTGAATCAAATATCCATTGATGACGCAGCTGAATAAACCTTTAAGGTATTGAAATAAGATATTCTTTTTTTTTTTCAATTAAACGATAATTTACTTCCATCATTTATAGAATCTGCGAAAATAGTGTCCTTTCTAATGTCCAGTTTCTTTAAACTTCGAGCTCCTTCAATGACCGAGGCCCTTTGCTGGAAGCGATATAAAGTACGGCGAACTGTCACGAACTTGACTCTCCCAGTACAATGGGCCTTTGAAACAAAGCCAAAAAAAACACCATCAGAAAATACTGACCAGTAGAAAGCGACTCTCCTCGGATAGAGCTCCTGCGACTGGGAGATCGCTTCATTTTAGAGAAGGTTTCGATCTGGAAAAAAGGGACTCGTTCTTTTCTTTGGATGAGAGAGAAAGAAAATGATGCCTTTTCTTTCTTATATTTTCTTTGTTTTTGCTTTTTTGGGACGCACACCTTTAATGCCAATGTTCCGGTACTTTCGTACTGGGTCTTAAAAAGAAAAAAAAAAAAAAAAAAGAAGAAGTGAAATTGTTTCCCTTGTCTTCAAATAAAGATTAAAAAGAAGAAAAGAAAAATTAAAGAGCTCTTTCTTAAAGGTTAGATACAGTACTCAAAAGATTTTTCTTTTAATCCTGTATGGATTTTGCGGAATCCCGCCTAAGTTGTTTTCTGCAAAGGAAATATCATTCATCGTTTGACAGCACAATTCTGATTTGACAAGAAATAAAAGTATATTTATTTACTTTATTTTGTCGTCAAATTATGGTAAAATATGTTTAAATCATTCCTTTGAATTATTAAATTACTACTCTGTGTTAGTTATAATTCTTATTTCAATAAGAAAAATAAGAATTATTCTATTGCTATTGTAATGCACTTGGAAACACAGAGACGGCTAATATTTATGCTATAAAGAGGAATGCACCGTTGTTACTCTTTAGCACTATCCAAGGTCCATGTAGCTTGACGATATGCTACAGACGCGTGCAACGCTATCTCTACAACGTTATACGATCGTATTAGACGAAGGTCTAAGGTTTAAAATGGATTTCGAACCACTACAAACATCATGGCCTCACCGACATTCGAACCGAAACCTTTGGTACCAAGTGTCACTCGGACATCAGGTCCATAAAAATGAGAATTATACTGTACTGCAAATAATTAAATAATTAATAAATTTACAAAGCATTCTACAAAGAAGTCTGCGAGTTTTTAGAATGATTGGTATTTAATATTTTTAGCCTTCGGATAATTAATTCTGAAATTTTTGCAGTTTACGTCAGGGATCAACACTAATGTCAACCCTTTGAAAACCCTTTCGCTAAATTATAAGACAGGAGAGATTTGGTTTTGTTTGGTTTGTGGCCCTACATTCATTTTTTGCACACTTTGGGATAATTAGACCGGGACCTACAGTTTAATGTGAATTCCGAACCACTAACAAACATCCATGCCACCACTACTACTATATCCCACTACATGCATGTTCTGAGATCTGAGTTGCATCTATACAGTTTGGGAATGATATGGGTGAGAGACATTTGATAGCTCTCTGTGACGCTATATGGTTATATGTGATCGAAACCTACGACTTAAAGTGGATTACGAACACTACAAACATAAACGGTACCACCGGATTCCAACCAGAAACATGAGGTACAGAGCACCAGAGCGCTAGTCTCTTGGTCATCAGTCCGTATATAGGGACGTTGGGCGTATGGCTGACAACCTTATCCAGCAAAAAGAAAACATCCGATGTCCTGAAATCTGCCAGGGGGCTGTTGTGCCACTGATGATGATGGTGAGATACTAATTTTAAAACATTCAATTGGTCAGACAAAATTGCGTTTTTACTTTTTGCGTAATAGGTATTTCGTATCATCTGTAATTAATTAATAAAGACAAAATAATTTATTTTATGATAAAAAAACTAAATGTTATTTAAAAGTAAGTTTGATTAAAATATATATTGGTGAGACTATGGTAAATAAACCTTTCCTGTATAGAAGTAAGATATATTTTTTTCAATTGAACGTTAATTTACTTCCATTATTCATTGAGTGATTTAATTTACCTACAAGAAAATTAGTTTAATTTTCCCGTAATAGTTATTTCCGTAACGTTTGAAATCAATTAAACAAATCAAAATAATTTAATTTTTGTTTAAAATGTAAATGTGTTTTTAATCAAAGTGTGAAACAATTGGTGAAACTATTGCGAAAAACCTTTATGGTATAAAAGTAAGATACCTCGTTTTTCAATCGAACGTTAATTTACTTCCGTTATTTATAGAATTATTGAAAATAGTGTCATTTCTATTGTCCAGTTTCTTTAAACTCCGAACTCTTTCAATGACCGAAGCCTTTTGTTGGGAGCGATGTATAGTGCGGAGAGCTGTCACAAACTTGACTCTCCCAGTACAATGGCTTTTGAAACAAAGCCAAGAAAAACACCATCAGAAAATACTGACCAGTATAAATCGACTCTCACTCGGACAGAGATCCTGCGACTGGAAGATCACTTCATTTTAGAGAATGTTTCGATCTGGAAAAAGGGACTTGCTCTTTTCTTTTAATAAGAGAGATGAAAATACTGTTTTTTCTTTTTTTTCTTTGTTTTGTTCTTTTTGGGGGCGCACACCTTTAATGCCAATGTTCCGGTACTTTCGAACTGGGTGTTAAAAAGAAAAAAAGAAGTGAAATTGTTTCCCTTGTGTTGAAATAAAGATTAAAAAAAAAAAAATAAATAAAAAAAAAAGCGTTTACTTTAAGGTTAGATACAGTTCTCAAAAAGTTTTTTTAATCTTTGTGGATTTTATGGAATCCCACGTAAGTTGTTTTCTACAAGGAAATAGCATTCATCATTTGACAGAGAAATTCTGACTTCACACGAAATAAAAGTTAATTTATCCATTTCATAATGGCCAAAGTAATGAAAACCAATGTATTAAAAAAAATGCGTTCTGTGTGTATTCCTATATTGAAAAATTAACTGTCGAAATTATGAGAAAAAATTAATTTTTATTTTAAAATAATATTCTTGCTTATATAGGACAGATATTACCTGTTTTATTTATGAGTTTACAGTTATGAGTTCGCAGAAAAATTAAATTATTTTCTGCGAACTCATGATGAGAACGCGTCTTGGAACATCTACTATAACTGGTTCTATGTTTTAGTTTTTCAATGTCGCGATGACCAGACCACATTTTATTGTGGATATCAGTTTAAACCAGACTCATAGTACACGTCAACACCCATTACGATGTGCAAATACCCGAATTGAGATCGAATTGCAAAAGTTAAGTGAAAGAATGGAGAAACTAATACCGCACTAGTAAAATAAGTATTTTTTAATGATTTCCGTTTTTTTTTGTGTATATATATATATTTCATTTTCAGTCTTACATATTTCTTTACGATGTGCTTTTAATATCATTATTATTATATCTATTATACTATTATCTATTATACTATATTATTATCATTATTATCTATGTGGTACATACAAGAATAACAATAAACACAATTATAATAGTTCATTATGTTTCAATTTTTCATTCCAAAAAAGTCTATAGTAGGTCTAGATCTAATAGGGGGATATGCAAATTTATATGCGCCAAGTGTAATTATGATGCTTTTTCAAAGTGGCCCGCAAGATCATTTGTATTAGCCACCACTGCTTTAATGTACAAAAGTGAGATACTCCTTTTTCAATCACACATTAATTTACTTCCATTATTTATAGAATGAGTGAAAATAGTATTCTTCTGATTGTCGGAGTTTCTTTAAACTTCGAACTCTTTCAATGACCGAGGCCCTTTGTTGGAAGCGATATAGAGTGCTGAGAGCTGTCACAAACTTAACTCTCCCAGTACAATGTCCTCTGAAAAAAGCCAAGAAAAACACCGGCAGAAAACACTGACCATTAGAAACCGACTCTTACTCGGATAAAGCTCATGCGACTGGAAGATCGCCTTCATTTTGGAGAATGCTTTGATCTGGAAAGAGGGACTTGTTCTTTTCTTTTGATGAGAGAGAAGAAAATACTGTCTTTTCTTTCTTTTTTTCTTTAGTTTGTTCTTTTGGGGGCACACACCTTTAATACCAATGCTTCTGTAATGCTTCGGTGGGTCTTGAAAATAAAAAAGTAAATTGTTTCCTTGTCTTGAAATAAAGATTAAAAAGTAGAAAAAGAAAAAGGAAAAAGCTTTTTCTGTACGGTTAGATACAGTTCTCGAAAGTTTTTTTAATCCTTTGTGGATTTTGGTGGAATCCCACGTAAGTTACTTTTTGCAAAGGAAATATCATTAATCATTTTACAGCAAAATTCTAATTTGACAAGAAATAAAAGTATACTTATTTAATTTATTTTGTGGTCAATATATGATAAAAATATGTTTAAATCATCCAGTTTAAGTTTTTACTTCCTATTGTATGTTAGTTACAATAAAAGTTATTTCAATAGAAAAAAATGTGAATTAGGCTATTGTTGTTCTAATGCAGCTGGAAATACAGAGACTGCAAATATTTTTACCATAAACAGGAGTATAACACTATCCAGAGTGCCCATGTAGCTTGAAGTTATTCTACAGATGCGAAAAAGACTACCTCCACTATATAAACATGTTGGACGGAGACATACATTTTAAAGTGGATTACGAACCACTAAAAACATCCATGCCACGGCTGAGATTCAAACCCGAAACCTTTGGTACCTAGCGCCAGATCTCTAGCCACTCTGACATCAGGTCCCTAAAATTAGAATTATACTGCAAAACAAATAACATAAGGCTTGCAAAGTGCGTAACAACAAATTCTGCGAGCTTTAAGGTATTCCTGGAGTTCCTGGTATTTAATATTATTAGCTACCGGACTATTAATTCTGAGAATTTCTGAATTTCTCTAGGAATTACCACTAATATCAAGTTCCCAGAAAAACCTTTTTGTTAAATTATGCAACAGGAGAGATTTCTTTTTGTTTGATGCCCCACAGTTATTTTGTGCATACTTTGGGATAATCACATCTTGACCTACAGTTTAAAGTGGATTCCGAACCACCAACAAACATCCATGCCACCGCCAACTTAAATGTGGAATCCTTCTAGGAATCTGTAATTATCTGCCTCTAAATGTGTTAAATAGTGGGTGTCTCTATGGGCCTGTGTGGGGTGTTTGTCAATAAACCTGTGAGTTCTCAAACCCTTGTGCCTCAAGTATCTCACCCCAACCACATGCAGTTAAAATCTGGTTGCCCAACAAAATAATTCTTGTTGTTCTGGTTGCCTAAAAAATAATTCTTGTTAAACATCATCTTGCTAAATTTCGGCATAGTTATTCTAGAAATAAATTTCAATATTTAAATTAATTTAATGATACCAATTTTGGACCACGATGGTCGAATGACTAGCGCTCAGGCCTTGGCGCCTTGGATATTTGTAGGGGTTCGGAATACACTTTAAACTGTAAGTCCCTGTCTAATATGACTGTAGAGTGAGGGGCGTCGGGCTGACAAATCTATCCCGTAAAAAGGAAAAAATACTATGTCTTGAAATCAGCCAGGGAGCTCTATTACCACTGATGATGATGATGATGATGTGATACTATTTTTAAAAATCAATTGCTCTGTTAAAAATTGTGTTTAAGATGTGCTTAATAGTTATTTTGTAACGTTAATAATCAATTTTAAAAAAATCAAAAATAATTTATATTATGTTAAAAGTCTAAATGTTTTATTAAAGTAAGTTTTAATCAAATATCTATTGGTGAAGCAAATGAATAAACCTTTAAGGTATAGAAGTAAGTTACTCATTTTCAATTCAACGTTAATTTACTTCCATTATTTATAGAATCAGTGAAAATAGTGTTATTTCGATTGTCCAGTTTCTTTAAACTCCGAACTCTTTCCTTCTTTGATGGCCGAGGCCCTATGTTGGAAACGATATAGAGTGCGGAGAGCTGTCACAAGCTCAACTCTCCCTGGACAACGGCCTTTGAAACAAAGACAAGAAAAAAAAGACCAGCAGAAAATAGTAAAAAGATAATCAAATAAAGCTAAATTAACAACGATAAAATCGTTATTTTTTTAATTGTTAATATTTCTTTAAACAATTTTTTTATTTTTACAAAGATAATATTTATATAATTCTAGTTATGAAATTCTATAAATAAAGAAATTCTTGTAAAACGTCACTTTAGTAATTTTCAGTATAATTATTCTAAAAATAAAAATTCAATGTTTTAATTATTACTCGATACTAATTAAAAAAATAATTAATTAACATGACAAAAATGACATTTAACTTTTGCATAATATTTATTTTGTAACGTTGGCAATCAATCAAATAAATTAAAAGAATTTATTTGATGTTAAAATTTAAATGTTCTTTTAAAGAAGTTGGAATCAAATATCGATTGATTGAAACAGATGAATATTATTTTAAGGTATAGAATTAAGATACCCTCTTTTTCAATCAAACGTTAATTTACTTCCATTATTTATAGAATCAGTGAAAATAGTGTCCATTCGATGGGCGTAGGGCTGACAAACTTATCACTCAAAAAGAAAACGTCCCGTGTCATGAAATCTGCTGGTAGAATGTTGTGCTCACTGGTGATGATGCTGAGATTCTAATTTTAAAACATTCATTTGATCTACCAAAAATTGCGTTAATACTTTATACAATAGATATTTCGTATCATTTGTAATCATTTAAATGAATTAAAAGAATTTATTTTATGTTAAAAATGTAAATGTCCTCTACGAATAATTTTGAAACAAATATATATTAGGAAAACTTTGATGAATAACATCTTAAGGTAAGATACTACTTTTTTCCAATTAAACGTTAATTTGCTTCCTTTTATTTATAGAATGAGTGAAAATAGTGTCCTTTCGATTCTCCAGTTTCTTTAAACTTCGAGCTCTTTCAATGACCGAGGCCCTTTCTTTGAAGCGATGTATAGTGTGGAGAGCTGTCACAAACTTGACTCTCCTAGTACAGTGGCCTTTGAAACGAAGCCAAGAAAAACACCAGCAGAAAACAGTGACCAGTAGAAACCGACTCGGACTCGGACTCGGACAACTCGGATCCTGCAACTGGAAGATCGCTTCATTTCAGAGAATGTTTCGATCTGGAAAAAGGAACTTGTTCTTTTTTTTTTGATGAGAGAGAAGAATTTTTTTTTTTTCTTCGTTTTTTGTTCTTTTGGGGGAGCACACCTTTAATACCAATGTCCCGGTACTTTCGTTCCAGGTCTTAAAAAGAGAAAAAAAGAAAAGGTGAAATTGTTTCCCTTGTCTTGAAATAAAGATTAAAAAGAAGAAAAAGAAAAGGAAAAAGCTTTTTCTGTAAGGTTAGATACAGTTCTCAAATTTTTTTTTTTTTTTTTTTTTTTTTAATCCTGTACGGATTTTTGCGGAATCCCCGTCAGTTGTTTTCTGCAAAGAAATTTCATTCATCATTTGACAGCAAAAGTCTGACAGGAAATAAAAGTTTATTTATTTGCTTTATTTTGTGGTCAAAATGTGGTTAAAAATATGTTTACGTCATTCATTTTAATTTTTAACTTGCTATTCTATGCAAGTTACAATTCTTATTTCAATAAAAATGATAATCATGTTATTGTCATAATTTGGTTCTAATGCAGCTGGAAATATTCCATGGCTCCGCCGAGATTCGAACCTAAAACCTGGGGTACATGCTAATGCCAAATCGCTGGCCACTGGGACATCTGGCCCTTAAAAATGAGAATTATACTGCACAACAAATAACATCGGGTTTACAAAGAGTGCAACAAGAAAGTCCGTGAGGTTTTTCAGTTCCTGGTATTTAATATTTTTAACTTCCGGACTATTAATTTTGAGATTTTTCCTGTTTACACCAGGGATTAACACTTATACAAAGTGGCCAGAAAAACTTCTTTTGTTAAATTATAGAACAGGAGAGATTTGGTTTTGTTTGCTTTCGGCCTGTTATATTGTGCACACTTTGGGATAATAAGACGGGGACCTACAGTTTAACTTGGATTCCAAACCACCAACAAACATTCATGCCACTGCCAGCTTAAAAGGGGTGTCTTTTCACGAATCTATAATTATGTGTTAAATAGAGCATGACTCTATTGGTATATGTGTGGTGTTTTGGCGTGTGTCAATAAAGCTGTGAGTTCTCTAAGCTGTACCTTCAGTATCTCACCCCAATCACATCACATAAAATCTGGTTGACCAATCAGCGCACTACATAAATAAATAAATTCTTGTTAAACATCATATTGCTAATATTCGGTATGGTATATCGAAAAATAATTTCAATATTTTAATTGCCATTAAATACTAATTTTGAGTCCTGATAGCCGGGTGACTCGCGCTGTGGCGCTTGGAGACACAGTGTTAGGGTATGGATGTTTTTAGTGGTTCGGAATACACTTTAAAACTTTAGGTACCTGTCTAATATGACTGCAATGCATTGGGCGTAGTTATGACAACCTTACCACGTAAAAACATCTCATGCCTTGAAATCTCCCATTGGGCAGACGTCTTTGGCCCACCATGAGTATGTTGTACCACTGATGATCATGATGAGATAACAATTGAAAAAAACTCAACTGAACCGTCAAAATTGTGTTTAGCATTTGCTTAATAGTTGTTTAATAGCGTTTACAATCAATTAAAAAAATCAAAAGAATTTATTTTTTGTTAAAAACCTAAATGTTCTTTTAAAGTAAGTTTGAATCAAACATTTATTAGTGAAACTATGGTGAAAAACTTTTAAGCTAAAGAAGTAAGTTATTTCTTTTTTCAATTTAACGTTAATTTCCCTCCATCATTTATAGAATCAAGGAAAATAGTGTTCTTTGAATGTCCAGTTTCTTTAAACTTCGAACTCTTTCAAATGACCGAGGCCCTATGTCGGAAACCATATAGAGTGCGGAGAGCTGTTGCAAAACTTAACTATCAGTACAATAGCCTTTGAAACAAAGCCAAGAAATAATACCATAAGAAAATACTGACCAGTAGAAGGCGACTCCTCACTCGGACAGAGCCCATGCGACTGGAAGATCGCTTCATTTTAGAGAATGATCCGATCTGGAAAAAAGGACTCGTTTTTTTCTTTTGATGAGAGAGAAGAAAATACTGTCTTTTCTTTTTTTTTTTTTTCTTTGGTTTGTTCTTTTTGGGGGCGCGCACCTTTAATACCAATGCTCTCATACTTTCGCTGTGGGTCTTAAAAAAAAAAAAAAAAAAAAAAAAGAAAATAAGTGAAATTGTTTCCCTTGTCTTGAAATAAAGATTAAAAAGAAGAAAAAGAAAAGGCTCTTTCTGTACGGTTAGATACAGTTCCTAAAAGTATTTTTTAAATCCTGTATGGATTTTGTGGAATCCCACCTAAGTTGTTTTCTGCAAAGGAAATATCATTAATCATCTATTTGAAGCCGTATTCTCGAAAAACATTTTTTATGAAATAAAATAAATATTAATATAAAAATAACTTTAAATTTAAAATTCAACTGCATTATTGGTTAATATAAAAATAATTAATTACAAGTAAACGTGATAATTTACACCATTTGATGTTTTCAAAACCATTTTAGGCGATTGAACTACTTTGCACACTGGTTGAACTACTTTAACTACTCGTTATCTAAATAGAAGAAGTTGGCTGGACATACTGAGCAATCATATCATCAATCCTATATCTTAACATCTTGCCATCTATACTTTACCATCCTTCTTATTTCTTTGAACAGATATTCCTGTGCAAAGGTAAAGGTAGTAATAGTTGCTAGAAAGAAGGAATAAAGATTTTCCATGTCAAAGTATGCGAATGTGAGGAAAGATCGGATAATTGTGCTATGGACCAGAATTGTGCAATAGAACAGAACTCTACAGAAAATACGTATTGTCTTACATATAAAAAAAGATCTATCAGTTGCAGGTTAATGTGATAACCAAGAGATAATTTTATACTAATCCTAATTCGACTTCTTTTAATATGCAATTCCTAAGTTATCCTCCAGTAAATTCTATTTCTTCTTCCTAAATAGTAGACTTGACTTGACTTGGCGCTTTGAGATATATGCTCGCTGACGCTGCTTTATTTCAACTAATTCAAATGCTAAAATTTTTAAATTATTAATTATTATTTAATTAGTTTTTTTCTAAACAAATTTGCAGAAGGGAAAATGAGACTTCCTTAAAAAACCACTCCAAAATTTAGAATTCAAAAATGACCGAAAAATTCGAAATTCCAGGAATCCAAATTTCTTTCTAAAATACCATAAACGTTGCTGATACTCTCTGGTAACCAAAAGAATAAAAATAAAAGGAGTGCATTTGGACACGAAGGAAATAGACAAAACTACAGATCAATCGATCAAACATTTTAACATTTAAACTATGATTTAGAACACATGAAGCACTACTAGTACTTGAAACGAAAAGTGAAAATTATATAACACAAGGAAAAAATGTATGGGCACCACATAGTTCACAGGGTTACGAGACTTTTCTTAGAAATTGTAGCATTACTGTTGTCTTATAATAAGCGTTTTCAGACATATCAAATAACCATGAGTAAGAGATAACTCTATATCCAAACTCATTTTGGAGTTTGTTTCGTACTGTTACATATTGTATGCATTGAAACAAAATGTGTTCCATTGTTTCCAGAGTTTTGCACATCGAACATAATGGAAATGAAGTCAGGCCAAATCTATAAAGTTTTGCATTGCTAGGATATGTTTTTTGTGCGGAATCTGAAAGTAAATATATCTTCCTTTCGATGATTAGGAAAAAGTCTGTTTAAAGGTTTAATACTATTCCTAAATAGTAGAAAATCTTCATCATGTTTATTCCAAATTCCGTGATGTCTAGTCCACAGTATTATTCAGCTGTTACCAGAATAGAAACACATATTTTGTTTTTTTGTTGAATATGGCTATGATTATGAAAACATTTCCCTCTATAGTTGCAGATAGTTTTGTATATGTTGTGACAATTGTGCAATAGGCCAGAATTCTATAGAAAATGCATATTGTCTTATATATAAATAAATATACCGTTAAGATCTGCCAAGAGAGGTCTTTACACTAATCGCGATTAACTTTCTTTAACATACGACTCTAATAAACCTCCTCCAGTAAATTCTATTTCCTCTCCTTCCTAAGCGGACTGATGACCGATTGGCTAGCACTTTGGTCTTTTGTACCATGGGCTTCGGGTTCGAATCCTGGTGGTGGCATGGATGTTCGTGAGTGGTTCGAAACCCACGTTAAACAGTAGGTGCCGATATGATGAGCCTAAAAGTGTGAACAAAATAACAATAGAGTGACAAACCAAACCAATCTTAAAGGGCAGAGGATATCAATTTTGCCTAATCTAAATAATGTTCTCTCTTGTCCATTGTATTATTTTGCTGTTGCCAGAGTAAAAACTCATATATTAGTTCTCTTGAATATGGCTATAATTAAGAAAACTTCTACTAAATTCTATAACGATATGCAAAACATCAATAACCATGTTTTTAATATCCTCTGGCGCTCGGTACCACAGGTTTCGGTTTCGAGTACCGGCAGTGCCATGGATGTTTGTAGTGGTTCGGAATCCACTTTAAACTGTAGGTCCCGGTCTGTTTAGCCTAAAATGTGCACTAGATGATCGTAGAGCGACAAACCAAACCGCAACACTCTACGATCATATCTGACTCGAACCCGAAACCGGTGGTACCAAGCGACGGACAGCTAACCACTCGGGCATTCAGGCCGATATTTGTGTACAATAATAACTATGATTTTTGAAAATGAAACAATTTAATTTTTCAGAGTTGCAGCTGGCAACAAAATTATTCTGATATCCGTCTTGCTCCATGTGGCAACAAAATTATTCTGTTAATTGGTCTTGCTGTATGTGGAACAAAATATTATGTTATTTTTTTTTTTTTTTTTTCGAATATATAAATTGCTGTTTGCAAAAAAAATGTATTTGAGGATTCTTGATTGTGAATAATAAAATGATCAGCTATGTATCATTTAAACTGTGAGTTTAAAGTGTTTTTGAATTGTTTGAATGAAAAGATGAATTTGAAATTCCTCTGAATTTAGAAGTTTATAATTTTTAGACATGTTCTTTCTACTTTTATGGACTGAACAGCCAACTAAGTAAACTGAAAAGGAAGGTTTTTATTTGCATCTTATTTAGAGCATGTCTGCTTGAAACGGAATGTTTGGATTGACATTAATCCCAAAATATCTGATCCCCATTGTCAGACATTTAAATAATCTAGCAGCATCAGTTTTTATAAGTCAATTTTTATCCACATTATCGCTCTCTATATCAACCAATTGGGTAAAGGATTCTTTATTTATTTTTGGTGATATCAACAATAAGATCTTCACATCAAAATTTAAGAATAAAGAAACCTTTATTGGAAACAGTGGACAATCAAAAGTATGACATTCACTGCTACTTTCGACTTCAATATGAAGGGGAGATTCTTAAAGAATAATAAGGTAGGTGAATTTTTTTCATTTATTTTTATTATTACTTTTTATAAAGATATTTGTTTACATTGTTTTCATTCTTTGATAAAAATATTGGCTGTATCAAATTTGGTGGCATAACATATCATATAGGTGCAGCACGTAATACAACAATGTTATTATAATGAAATAAAAGTTTGAAAATAAATTAAAAATATGTTTATTTCTTTTTTAAACTTATCAAGATGAAAAAATTAAATTTTATGAGTTTAAACAGAAGATTTATATTAATATACTGTCAAGCCTACATCTAACTGGATAATCCGCTCTGATAAAACTATGTTTAAACGTAGCTATGAATAGTAATTTAAAATAAAGATATCTTCCACTTTCACACCAGTTTCAATTTTATTTTTATGTTTTTTCTTTTATTAATGTTATTGTTACATATCTTTAACTGATCTTCTGCATACCTTTAGATTGACTTTAGATTATCTTGAGCATTTTATCATTATTTTATTTAATTTAGTATTGTTTTAATTTTCTAAACTTATTCAGATATATAATTTTTTTTTTTTTTTACCATCCTTTTAAATTTCTTTAGATATTTTCCAAACATTTCTACTGATGATCTCAAAGTAAAAAAAATGCCATTTGTTTTTATTAAAGATAGTAATCCCCCATTAAATGAATTTCAATGTGCTTTGAACTACGATAGTTTGCATATCATCACGCTCTGTTATGTCAACATTCAAATTCCCCAGTGTAATTTATTTCGTTTTTGATAATTTTATCTCCAGTTGTACTACATAATGGATACTTTTTAAAGAATGATTCTGAGATCAATAAATAATGAAAATAATCATAGGGATTGTGAGATCAATAACGATCACAATATTCATTCTATTAATAAAGCGATAAGGAAAATGGCAAGAATGTGTATAAAATTTCTCGACTAAGTATGTTGCCACTCTAATAAGTTTCTTATTTCCTGTATCACGTGTTTTTACTTTGAAACCTGGCAACTAAAGTAAAACTGGATTTGATTTTGGTTCGTATTCTAATAAGTAGTAATAGGGGCCTGAATGGCCGAATGGCTAGCGCTCTGGCGCTCGGTACCACAGGTTTCGGGTTCGAGTCCCGGCGGTGCCATGGATGTTTGTAGTGGTTCGGAATCCACTTTAAACCGTAGGTCCCGGTCTAACACGATTGTAGAGCGTTGTGGAGAGTGACATTAAAAATAAGGAACAACTACTGTTCATATATATTGTGATTAGGGGATTATAGTCTTTGTTGCTTCACATTCTCATATACCACTTCATTCATCATCAAGTAGTAATAACACAGAATGTAGAATCTGTTAAGATATTGTTTTTCATCAATAAGATGTACGTATTATCTTGTACAATGATTTATTCATCTGTATATAGCCTCATCATGTATCATCATCTTTTCTTGTGTTGCATTAATAAAAGTTTCGTTTTCAGTCATAACAAAGTATGTATCACACCTATGCTCTTATAGAAACATTCTTAATCACTCGCTGTGATTCAAGATTCTTATGGCTCTTTACTGATGATTGCAATGAGATTTCAATTTCTACAAAACGTCTTGTAACTCTGTAAGCTATGGGATACCCCGCGTTTTTTTTCCAGGGATTATTACTTTTTATTCATTTTCTTTTCTAATATTAGTTGTACTTCTTATTTTCTTATGGTTCTACTGTTAAAATATTATGGTATATTTGATCTTTTTACCCATCTTATTTATTTTCTTTTGAGTACATGAAGAAGCGTGCAACGATTCTTTTATTTTAAAATTTAATTGGTTTTTCACTATAGCCAAAGGAATCAATAATTTTGATTTTTAGAGTATAAATGTTTAATTTTCACTTTCATTCCAATTTATCTCGAATATTTCAACATCATTTTGATAAAATGAGTTTAAGCAACATCAGCAAACATAAATCTGAAAGTTACGATACATTATAAATACTTGTTATCAAAACCACCTGATTCTTCAACAACTTGCATGATATCTAATTTCATAAAAAAAAAATTGAAATTGTTTTTTGAAAATTTGAAAATATTACTTTTTGAAATTGTTATTAACAAAAACTATCTGATCATTTATTAATTAACTTTGTCTAATTTAATACAAATTTTAAACTATTATTTTTTTGCACTTAATTATTTGAAAATATTTTTTTCAATCACTATCCGCATGGTTGCTCTGATCCTTTATTGACTAACTTTTCACGCCTAATCTGATAAAAATATTTTAAATCGTTTTTTTTACAATAAATATTTTAAATATTTTTTTTCGAATCAAAATCAACTAAACCTCTTTGATTCTTTATTAAAATACCTTTGTTTAATTTGATAAAAAATTTTTAATTTTTTTTTTTTTTTTTTTTTTTTTGTATCTAATTATTTGAATGTTTTTTTTCAAATCGCTATCCAAAAAGATGCGCTGATTCTTTATTGGCTAATTTTTTTTGATGCCTGATCTGAAAAAACTTTTTGCCAAATCTCTATCAACAGGGATTCTCTTGATTCTTCATTAACAGAATTTGTCTAATTTGATAAAAAAAAAAATTGAGTTTTTTTTTTTGCAATAAATATTTGAAATTTTTTTTTTTTTTAAATGGCTATCCACAAGGTTGCTATGATCATTTGTTGATTAACTGTAAATCTAATCTGACAAAACTATTTAAACTGTTTCAATAAATATTTATTATTTTGAAAATCATATTTTTTAAATCGCTATCTGTCAGATCGTTCTGATCATTTAATAACTACCTTTGTCTAATTTATTAGACATATTTTAAAATTTTATTTTTGCATTTATCGAAAATATTTTTTTTTTTTCAAATCTCTGTCTACCAGTTTGCTCTACTTAAGATCTTTTATAGATTAACTTTATATCTAATTTGATAAAAATATTTTAAACTGGTTTTTTTTCAATAGATATATTAAAATGCTTATTTTTAAAATCACTATCCACCAAACCACTCTAGTAGTTTATCAATTAAATGATGCCTAATTTCAAAAAACTTTCAATAAACAATTACACATTTTTTTTGTAATAAATATTTTCAAATATTTATATATCAACTCACAAACCAAGCCATTGTGATCTTTATGAAATGGCATTTTCTTTATTTGATTGAAAATAGTTGACATATAGTTGAAAATTTATAATAAATATTTGAAAATATAAAATAAATAATTTCAAATTAAATTTGAAAATATACAATAAATATTTTCAAACATTTTTTTTTTTTTCAACTCGCAAACCAAAATACCAGACTACTCTGATCCTTTATCAACTGACATTATTATTTATTTGCTAAAAAATATCTAAAAATATACTCGGATTTAAATAATTGAAAATATCCCTTTGCTAACTCTCTATCCACTAGGTTGTTTTGGTCTTTTATAAACCAAAATTATGCCTAGTGTGATCAAAAAATATTTATTTTAAACTGCTATTTGCAAAAACTATGGGAAAATTTTTAATATTGAAAATAATATATTATTGAAACGTGTGATCTATTTCACTAATACAAAATATAAAGATATTCTTGTATAAATGGAAGTAATTTATTAGTTAATAAATAGTTAATTAGTTAGTTAATCAGTAAGTATAAAAGTATAGTATAGTATTAAGTATTTATTGTATAGAATAATTCCTTTGTAATTTTTAATATTTGAAAATATTTGAAATATTTAGTATTTCATGTAAATATTCATGTACGGCTATGAAAAAGTCACAAATCTTTCAGCAATTTTATTTGTGAAATAATGTTAAATGTATACTTTTTTATAAAATATTTTTTGTAAACAAAATATGACACAAATAAAAATATTTATGGACATTATTTAGGAATTCTTTAAAATATATACCGATTCTGTTATTTCTATAGTCCTGAAACCCACAAAACACTCAGTAAAATATTCAAATCTTTCTCTCGATTTCAAAATAGTTTAGTTGGAAGTACTGTAAGTTACAGCGCTTAAAAAAGATTTTTTTGACATATTCATGTAAACATGTAAATTCCGAAAAATAATAGATAACCTCTTTTCCAAATTTATTTATGAGAAAGCTCTTTAAGCTTATTCAAATGTACTTCACTGAAGAATTTTTTACAGTTTTTTTAACCTGAATACATTTAAATGAAATATGCAGTAATTTCAATAGAGTTTAAAATATTCTAAGGTTATGTAATATATACATAGATATTTAAAATTTATTTGTTAAATATTAAGTATTCAATTTTGAGAGAATCTTTCGTTTTCGAAAACATTTCTTGCTTTAGCATGATTAGTTTTCCCTTTCTTAGAAAAAAAAAGTTAATTTAAAATTGTATAAATAAGAATATATATACATATATGATGATAAAAAAAATTATTAAAATAAATACAAACATAAACTTTCAACAATAGGTCCTTGTACTAACATTATTTTTTTCCAAGCAGTTATATGCTTACATCATCTAGTTAAATTTTATTACATTTCTATGACTTCTTTTTTTACATTCTCATTTTATTTATCTGGAAGCACTTTGGCATTTCGTTACGAGCGTTTTTAGATTCTTTTTATTTTATTCTTATTTATTTGAATTTTTTTCAAATGCCTATCCACATTGCCACTCTACCTACGATCTTTTGTTGATTAACTTTATATCTGATTTGATAAAAATATTTTAAACTGTTTTTTTTTAACAGATATTTGAAAATATTTATTTTTCTCAAATCAGTATCCACCAAATTACTCTAGTCATTAATCAATTAAGGTAAAGCTTAATTTGATAGAAAATGCTTTAAACTTCAATAAACAATTCAATATTTTTTGTAATAAATATTTTCAAATATTTATTTTCAATTCACAAACCAAATCGCCAGACCACTCTGATCCTATATGAAATGATATTATTAATTATTTAATATGAAATACTATATAATATAATTTGGAAAAAATATTTGAATATTCCTTTTTTAATGCTCTATTCACTAGGTAGACCTGGTCTTTTATTAACCAAAATTATACCTAATTGGATTGAAAATGTGTTCTTCACAACAAATATTGGCAAAATTTATTAATTTTTAAAAGAATATATTATTGAAACCTGAAATATATTTCACTTATACAAAATGTAAAGTTATTTCTGCATAAATCAAAGTATTTTATTAATAAAATTTGGAATGGATAGAACAATTTATTTGAAATTTTTAATCTTTTTAAATTTCGTATTTCAAGTAAATATTCATGAACGACTATTAGATAAGTTCCAAATATTCCATTTAATTTTATTCGGGAAATAATGCAAATATATATAATTGTATGAAATATTTTTGTAAACAACATTTAACACAAATAAAAATATTTATGTACATTATTTGGGGAATCTTCAAAATAAAAACAGGTTGTTATTTCTATCGTTCTGAAAGCCACAAAAACACAATAAAATATTCAATTCTTTCTTTCGATTTCAAAATAGTTTTGCATGAAATAAGTTACAGCGCTTAAAATGATTTTTTTGACATATTCATGTAAACATGTAAATCCCCATAAATAATAAATAAGTTTGGAAAAGGAGTTCTATACGATAAGTTTTCAAACTTATTCAAATGAACTCCACTGAAGAATTTTTTGCATTTTTTTTTTTTTCTGAATACATTTTCTGAAATATATGAACGAAATATTTAGTGATTTTCAATAGAGTTTAAAATATTCTAAGCTTATGTAATATATACATAAATATTTAAAATTTTATTTGTTAAATAAATAAGTTTTCATTTATAAGAGACAAATCTCTAATTTCTTTTTCGAAAACATTTCTATCTTTATCATGATTAGTTTTTACTCTATGATGCCATTGTAAATTAAAAAAAAAAAAAAAAAGAAGTTAATTTAAAATTGTAAAAAAAAAAAAAAATATATATATATATATATATATATATATATATATCGAATATATATATATATATGAGACGAACACAAACCAATTATCTGTAAAAAAAAATAAAAATATTAAAAAAAATATACTTTAATTAATAGTTTTTTGTACTAAAAATTATTTTTTCCTAGCAGTTATATGTTTACATCATCTATTTTCATTTTATTACATTATATAGGATTATTTTGATTACATTTTCATTTTATTTAGCATGGATAGTTTCCTTTCTTATGACATTGTAAATTAAAAAACTAAAAAATAATTTAAAATTATCTAAAAGAAATATATATATGAGACTAACGCAAACGATTTGTTTATTAAAATAAATGCAAATATAAAATAAAAATTGAATTTCATTAATAGTTTCTTGTACTAATATTAATTACTTCTCCAAGCAGCCATATACTTAAATCATTTATTTACATTTTATTACAATACCTACATTTTTTTTTACATTTTTTATTTTATTGGTATTTGGTATTTCATTACAATATCGGCGTTTTGGTGTTTCATTATGAGAGTTTTTAGATCCCCTGTATATTATTCTGCCACCTATAACGTTGTCCAGTTAGACTCAGATGACTTTAATATTTTATTGTTGGCAATACGCAAGCCATATCTTTAGATTAAAAAAAAAAACTGGAAATTACTTGGTGCATGGTAAGAAATGCTAAGGAAAAAGATCAAACAGTTGAGATTTAAAATTTTGAACCATCTTTGAAAATATGGACTGTAAATATATATTAATATATATAAATATATTAATTAATATTGCTTTAAAATGTAATGTATTTGTCTAAGTTAGGACCAGATATATGTGTGGTCTTGATTCAGTATAGTTAGTGAATACAAACTAAATTATTTTCCATTATTTTCGAGTTGTTTATCTGCCATAATTGCCACCATAATTTATCTGCCATTATTAAAATTGCAAAGACAGAACTGCACAAATGTAGTATAAACTCACAAAACACAATTATATAATAAATTTTGACAAAATCATCTTTAAAAATGAATTCGTTCAAGATTCTTTGTGTCCTCCATACTCTTTAGAACACTTTACTCGACCTTTGCAACTTTTTTTTTTCTTTACAACAAATATTGAAAAAATTTATTGGTTTTGTTAAAATTATATTACTGAAACGTGGAATCTATTTCACTTATACAACATGTAAAGCTATTCCTGTTTAAATGGAAGTAAATTATTAAAAAGTTCGTATAGGATAGAACAATCACTTTGAAGTATATAATATATGGAAATATTTTCAAATAAATTTTTTATTTTATGTAAATATTCATGAACGGCTGTGAAATAAGTTCCAAATATTCCGCTTAATTTTATTTGTGGAATAATATAATTATATACATTTTTATGAAATATTTTTGTAAACAAAATTTGACAGAAATAAAAATATTTATAAACATTATTTGGCAAGCCTTTAATAAAAACCGCTATTGTTGTTTTTAAAGTTCTGAAATCCACAAAAACACAATAAATATTCAATTATTTCACTCGATTTCAAAATAGTTTGCCATGAAATAAGTTACAGCGCTTAAAAAGATTTTTTTGACATATTCATGTAAACATGTAAATTCCGATAAATAACGAGTACATTTGGAAAAGAGGTTCTGTATGAAAAAGTTTTTAAACTTATTTAAATGAACTGCACTGTGGATTGTTTTACAATTCTGTTTTTTGAATACATTTACTGGAGTATATAAACGAAACATGCAGTAATTTCCAATAGAGTTTAAAATATTCTAAGCTTATGTAATATATTTATGAATATTTAAAATTTTATTTGTTAAATATTTAAGTTTTCATTTATAAGAGACAAATATTTTGTTTCTTTTTCGTAAACATGTCTATCTTTGGCATGATTAGGTTTCCCTTTCTTATGCTATAGCAAATTGGAAAAAAAAAATAATAGAAATTAATTTAAAATTGTATAAAAAAAAATGTATATATATATATATATAAAATATGAGACGAACACAAATTATTTATTAAAATAAAAAAAAATGTAAAATAAAATAGTTCCTTGTACCAACATTAATTATTTTTCCAAGCAGACATATGTTTACATCATTTATTTATATATAATTACATTACCTAGGGTTTGTTTTTACATTTTCATTTTTTTTCTGTAAGCACTTTGGTATTTTTTGTACAAGATTTTTAGATATTATTCTGCTTTTTTTTAGATTTGATCCTAATTTTTTTAATTTGATCCTGACTTTTTAGATATCATCCTGCTTTATTAGGTATTTTTCAGGTCAAATTTTTTTAGATATTATTCTGCCTCCTGGGACGTTGTCCATTCAGACACAGATAGCTTTTAAATTTTATTGTTGGTAAAATACTGAGACACAAGCCTAACTTTAAATTCAAGAAAAAGGAAAATTACTAGGTGCTGGGTCAGGAATGCTAAGTGAAAAGATCAAACAGCTGGAATTTAAAATTTTTAACCATCCATGATATCCATCCATAAATATGTATTAATATGGAAAAAATATATAATATGTAATATTATATTAGTACAAGTTAAAGCCAAATATGTGTGCGATCTGTGTTCAGTGTTGTTCGTGAATACAAATTAAATTATTTCTCAAAATAAAAACGCGATGTTTAGCTGTCATATTTATTAAAATCGCTAAGACAGCCCGGCACATCTGTAACACATAAAACATAATTGTATAACAGATATTTCCAAAATCATCTTCGATATATCAATTTATATCGATATATTTATTATATATCAATCATATTTCCAAAATCATAAAACCGATTTTTGTACAAGGGTTTTTTGTGCCATCCGTATTCTTTGGAACTCTTCACTCGACTCGGCACACTCTCTTTTTCTTTCTTCCTCTCCCATTATCGGCTCCAAAGTCGAAAAAAAAAGAAACATCGGGCGAAAGATAAAACATCCATCCAAAGTCTGACGTAAGAGTCAACCCCTCCTTGAAAAGAAAATCTATCAACCTTGAACTCTTCCCTGTTGGTTATATTTCGTTTCGAGAAGACATGGTGGATCTTTACTGTATCAATATGTAAATATGTATTAATATGGACTCTAAATATGTATTCTTGTTGTTTTTTTAATTATCCTTAATTAAATAGAGAACAAACGGTGAATTTGTGAAGTATTTTACCCATTTTCGTAAAGAACTCTAATCACCTTGCATCACATTTAGTGGAACTTTATATAAGACAGCCATTTTAACTAGTCGTTTCACTAATGTCACACTATTAAAGTGGCGATTTCGCGTGTATAGTGTGCGTCAAAATGTTAGTGACGGCTATTTGAGAAACTGGATTAGATCAGTGTTACCTTTCAGACTTTATAAAGTTAGACACTTTTCTAATGTAGCTCTTATACATATGACACTCTTTTCTTCAAAGGCTTTTTTAATTCTGAGTATTAAAAAAACGACGGATCATAAATTAATTTTAATTAAAAATAGATATTCTTCAAACTGTAGATATTTAAATTTATATGATACTTAACTGTTTTAAATTTGTTTAAAATTTCGAGCTTCAAGGTTTAATGAATTTAACAATCTATGCGATCATTAAGACAATAAGAGACCATAAAATAAAACCATTAAGATTAAATAAACCATGTTCATTAGATACATTTTCTATTTAAGAAAAAGTTTATGCATATTAAATTAATCTGCAGTTTTACTTTTATATAGAGTTACTAGACAAATCATTTTTTCTACCACTAAAAATATTTATTAAAAGATACTTAAGGAATACTTAACTCGTATTAATTTAATGTAACTATTTAAGATGTTAATCTTTTATAGTTTTATTGTACAAAGATGGATACTTTATTTTATTTATTTAATAGACTAAGGGTGCTTATACCACGCATTTTGGAATAGATGTCATTCATTTTCTTAACTATTTATGTGAGACACGGAAAACCTACCATCAGTCATAAACTATTATAATTGACATCTTGTCTACGTTTTGCTGAAAGCAATGATTAGGTGATGCAGTTCCTTTTTCGCATAGCTATTCACTTTAACCACTGAGTCACGAGTTGGCTATAACTATTTTATATTTATAAATGTGGGCCTGAATGGACGAGTGTCTGGCGCTCGGTGCCACAGGGATCGAGTCCCGGGGGTGCCATGGCTGTTTGTTGTGGTTCGAATCCACTTTACGCCGTGCATCCTGATCTCATATGACTGTAGAGCGTCACGGAACCAAGTCAGACTTCTACCTACGGGTGCTCCATCACAACAGAAGCTGTCCCTTTTCCTTCAACCAGGAGTCTATACGGATACGTGGGCGTCTATATTTCTACCAAGTGGGATAAAAACCACAACGTATTTATAAATGTGCTTTGTATAAAAAATTAAAATTTAACAAATCAATCAATGCATAAATATATATTGTTATAAATTTATAAATTTTAAGACTATCTAAATTACTATTTAGTTAATTTATAAAACTATTATTTAGTTAATTTATAAAACTATTATTTAGTTAATTTATACATTTTAAACTATAGTTGCTACTGAATTTGTCCAGATTTATGCATATTTAAATTATCTGGATTTTTACTTTTATGTGGAGTTACTAAATTAATAATTTTTTTCTACTATTAAAAATATTTTATTAAAAGAATACTTAACTCATATTAATTTAATGTAACAATTTACGGCGTAAATCCTCAATTCTCTTATATAAAGATGGCCATTTTGTTTCGTTTAATAAAGGACTAAGTGTACTTATAAGGCGCATCAACCATTTTGATATAGATGACATTTATTTGCTTAATATTTTATATAAGACACGGAAAATTACCATTAGTTATAAACTGTTATAATTCCCATCGAGTCTACCCTTTTCTAAAAGCAATGACATAGTTAGGCGAAGTAGCACCTCTTTCGGATAGCAACTCAATTTAACCCCTGAGCCAACAGTTGCGTATAATTGTTTTATATTTACAAATGTGCTTTATATAAAAGTGTAAAATTTATTAAATTAATTTAATGCATAAATGTATATTGTTAAATGTTTGGTTAATTTATATATTTAAAAATTGGTTGTTGTTACTGAATTTGGGGGCAGTCCTTACTAAATCATACATCAAAAGAACGGTGAATAAGTAGCAGATTCAGCTTTTACTAGACTGTCACATGGCACAAGCATTTTATCATCAAAATTATATCAGCATTTTATCATAAAAAAAATTTATCATAGTTAATTTGATCATCAAATATTTATTCTATTAATTAAAACTAATATCATATTTATCAATTTTATCATCAAATATTTATTCTATTAATTAAAACTAATATCATATTTATCAATTTTATCATCAAATATTTATATTAATTAAAACTATTATCACATTTATCAATTTTATCATCAAATATCTATCATATTAATTAAAATTTTATTCTATTTAATTTTGATGTTATAATTTGATAAATTTTTGATAATAAAATTCATCAAATTATATCATCAAAATTATAATGAAACATATCTAACATTCCTACCTATTATATCTGAGCCTAGCGAAAGGGACATTCCGTCCTACGGATTTGTCCTATTAAGGCTTAGACACGTTAACCTTCATTTGTAATTTTGTTCACTGGGTCATTTGTTAAATATTACCAAAAATTTGGTCACAGTTTAATTTTTGGCTTAACTATGGAATTATCACAAGGACGCTCCAGCACTTTGTTATGTTTTTACCAACATTTTAAAGAAACATCTCTACAGGAGACATCTGAGGCCAATGGAATATCTTTCCACCCTACGGATTTAACTTTTTCCTTCATCGCTTAGAAATGGCAGTTTTTTGTTTTGTTTCACTGGTGCAGTTATTTAATCAGGCCGCTCCGGCTATTTGTTTTGTAATAATCTAAACATTATAAAGTAGAATACTTAGAGATATCATCTGAAACAAACACGTGGGATTTTCAGATCGAAAGATTTACCTTAGAAATGCTTGATTTCTCTTTTATTTCCTTGTTAGATTATTCTTCCAGCTGTAGTATATGGTTAAACGTATTTTTAGCCATATACTATAGTGTCTTTCAATATATATATACATATTATAGGAAATCAATAATTATTAAACAAATTTATTATTAAAATAATTATATGAACATCTATTATTACTTAATAGTAATGTTTTTAAAGTAATTTGCAGAAAAAAATAGCAGCTTCTTGCTTGCCGTATTTTTTTTAAAAATGTCAATGATGCCGTTCATTTAAGCAGAACATGATAAATGTTTTATAAAAGTACGTACCGCATCCGGTCCAATTTTCAACATTTCTTTCTTTCAACTACTGTGCATTGCGCAAAATATTGAAATTAAATTTATGTTGGCGAAATCCTTGGCAAGGTGGCGATTGATTTGGAGAACATTTTTAATTTTGAGAGTATAGCACTGCCATTATAAACCAAGAAAATATCCTTGCATCTGCAAGATAGCTAAACCAAATTAATACATTAAAAATGGGTTTTTTAAATATCCTACATTTCACATTTGAAGGAATACTCATCAATAAAATATTAGGTAAAATATAAAAATGATCGAAAAAAAAAAAATTATTCCAAAAACTTTTAATGAATTAAATTATTTTGAATTTTAAGCCATTTGATTAATAAATTGAACATACGTAAATATAAATATTATTAGCTGCAATTAAACACGGATATTTTCCGACAAATAGATTTAATTCCCTACCTGGATTAGATAGAAATTTTTTTCATGTTTCACTTCTTAGATTATTCTTCTAGCAGTAGTATATGGTTAAACGCAGTTTATTTTTAAGATTTTCTTCAGGTAAAAAAAACTAACGCTTTTAAATATATAGATAGGAAAATCAATATTTATTAAACAAATTAACTTATTGAAATCATATATATTTTACTAATTATTATATATTGTCATCTAATAATCAGTGTTTTAAAATAATTTTAACTAAAAAAAAAAAGTAGTAACTTGTTTGTTGTATTTTCTTCAAAAATGTCAATTTAAATGTTTAAAGAAAGTTAGGACGGAAAATAATCAGTGAAACCGTTCATTTAAGTAGAAAATGATAAACGTTTTATAAAAGTACGTACCGCATCCGCTCCAATTTTCAACATTTCTTTCTAATTTTCACCAAGCACTTCATTATTATCCTTTTTTTTTTTTTTCTATTTCAGTGAAAAGTCGACGACTTTAAACTTATTTTAGATAAGCTCGCGCTTCTAATGGGGTGAAAAATATCGAGTTAATAATATGCTGCTTATTCCCTGATTTATCGTCATTTTGGAAGGAATGCCAGTAAAAAAAATATTTAACAACATTTTGTCGTATTTAAAATGCAGATTTTTATAAAAAGAAAAATCGTTGAAGCATTAGGGGAAAAAATTGGAGATCTTTTATCCCTTTTAAACGATGTGAGAATGAAAAACTGCCAACCCTTTTTGGAACCTGAGTTTAAGAAAGCATGCAGTTATTTCAAGATCATAAGTTTCGTATATCTTTTGCAAACTCGCAATGTATCTGTTGGGGACAGTAAAATGAGTTTGAAAAATAGTTTTGGATTTATGATGGCGTCTACCCATTTAAGGAGTGTTTAATGTTTTTAAGTGATTAAACTTTTAGATTGATGAAATGATGTGCTGATATATGGCCCGGGTTCAATGAAGCAGAAAGATGTATGGTTTTAAAAGGCTTGAAATTGATAATTTCAAGTTTTTATATTTGAGACATCGGAAAATGATTTATTGCTGGTTAATTTGTAAATGCTAACTTAACTTTAAAAAATTTCAAATCATGCTTTTTTATTTTTTATAAAAGATTGATAGATAATTTATAGTATGTTAACAGAATGTTTGGGGTTCATTTGTAATAATGTTTTAAAATTGTATAATTGATAAACTTCTAAACAAGGAAAAAAAGTTTTAAAATATTAGTTAATATACAAAAAGTTTACTTGTGGATATAAATCTAAAAAGTAATAATAAAAATTTTAAATCAAAATTATTTAAATAAATAAATAAAAAAAATGAAATTAAATCAAAGGAATAATCATCAGTGGCACAAATAATAAATAAATAAAAGGCCGTCTGCCTTTTCAGATTTTAAAATTGATTTGATTAATAAATAGGGACATCAATAACAGTTATATTAGACAAATCTATGCCTTAAAAATGGTTTCCGAAGCACTAAATTTATGTGGAGCCAATGGAAGCGAACCCGAAACCCATGGCGCGAAACGAGATCCAGAGATCTAGTCACTGTATCTTCCCAAAAAATACTACATCGTTAAGAATTTTTTGTTCTAGTGAAAAACCAGTGTCTTTAAATGAATAAAAATGATAGGGAAAATCAATAGTTACCAAATTTACTCAGATAAATATATTGTAATATATATTGCTACCTCATAATCAATGTTTTAAAATAATTTAACCATAAAAAAGCAGTAAATATATTTGTTGTATTTTTTTTTTTTCAAAAAGAAAATCAAACCTTGTTAATTAAGACGGAAAATAATTATTAAAATAATCCATTTAACATATAATGTCAGAAAATGATAAAAATCGTTTTTTAAAAGAACGTTAACCACTTCAATTTTCAACATTTCTTTCTAATTTTCGCCAAGTTTGTTTATTTTATCCTTTATTTTTTTTTTCTATTTCGGTGAAAAAGTTAGGACTTCAAACTTATTTTAGATAAGCTCGAAGACTTCTAATGAGTTAGAAAATATCGAGTTAATAATATTGCTTATTCTACTGATTTATAGTCATTTTGGAAGGAATGCCAGTAAAAAAAAAAATTCTAAAACATTTTGTCGTATTTAAAATGCAGATTTTTGTAAAAGAAAAATCGTTGAAGCATTAGAATAAAAAATATGGAGATCTTTTATCCTTTTAAACGATGCGAGAATGAAAAACTGCCACCCTTTTTTGGAACCTGAGTTTAAGAAAGCATCTAGTTATTTCAGGATCATAAGTTTCATATATCTTTAGCATATCAACGTATATCTGTAGTGGACTGTAAAATGAGTTTGAAAAAAATAGCTTTGGATTTATTATGGCGTCTGCCCGTTTAAGGAGTGTTTAATGTTTTTAAGTGATTAAACTTTTAGATTGATGAAATGATGTGCTGATATATGGTGCATGTTCAATAAAGCAGAAAGATATATGGTTTTAAAAGGCTTGAAATCCATAATTTCAAGTTTTTATATTTGACATATCGGAAAAAGATTTATTGCTGGTTAATTTGCACATGTGAACTTAACTTTTAAGAAGTAGATATCATGCATTATTGTTCTTTTATTTTATATAGAAGAATTAATATTTAAAATTAATTCAGTTAATATATTATTTTTTATTCTATATATTCCATTCTATATATTCTTCAGGATTTTATCAATACTATTACCATTAGTATTTAAAATTATATCATTGATAAACTTCTTAATAACTTTCTTATATTTTCTTATCATGTAATATATGCGGAAGAAACCTTTTAAAAAATAATAATTAAATAAATTAATTTAAATTAAAAAAATATTTATTTGTAAAACAAAATTAAAGGAATTAATAAATACATCAAAATGTGAACATAAATAATTAAATAAAACTAAATAAATTAACTAATTAAAATAAACTAAATAAAATTAAATAAATATCAAAATAATATTTTATCTTTAAACTATTTAATTAATTATTCAACATATATCTTATTTGTCTACCAATGTGCATTAAGCAAAAGATCGAAAGTAAATTTATGTTGGCGAAATCCTTGGCGATGTTGGCGTTGATTTGACGAAACCTTTCAGATATGAGAGAATATATTATTATAAACCAAGAAAATATACCTTGCATCTATAAGATAGCTAAACAAAATGAATACATTAACAATGGGTTTTTAAATATCCCATTTCATTCTTGAAAGATTACACATCACTAAAATATTAGATAAAAAAAAAAGTTACCAAAAAAAATACTCAAACACATTTTAATGAATTGAATTATTTTGATTTTTAAGCCATTAGATTAATAAATTGAACATACTTTAATATACTTTTAGATGCAATTAAACATGAAGATTTTCCAACAAATAGATTTAATTGTCTATCTGGCTTAAATATAATATTTTTAAATAAATTTCAAACATGGATTATTTTCCCAGCTGTAGTATATGGTTAAACAAATTTATTTTTAAGATTTTCTTCCAATAAAAAATCAACGCTTTTAAATATATAGATAATAAAATCAATATTCATTAAAAAATTGAAATTATAAATATATCATAAATATATATATATATATATATATTAATAACATATATTGTCACCTAATAATCAGTTTTTAAAAGTAATTTTTAACTAAAAAAAAAAGTAGCCCCTTGTTTGCTGTATTTTCACTTAAAAATGTCAATTTTAAACGTTAGAAGAAATTTAGGACGCATAATAATCAACGAAGCCGTCCATTTAAGCAGAAAATGATAAACGTTTTATAAAAGTACGTACCGCATCCGCTCAATTTTCAACATTTTTTTCTAATTTTCACCAAGCCGTTTATTATTATCCTTTATTATATTTTTTCTTTTCTATTCCGGTGAAAAGTCGAAGACTTTAAACTTATTTTAGATAAGCTCGGGCTTCTAATGGGGTGAAAAATATCGAGTTAATAATATGCTGCTTATTCCCTGATTTATAGTCATTTTGGAAGAAATGCCAGTAAAAAAAAAAACAACATTTTGTCGTATTTAAAATGCAGATTTTTGTAAAAAGAAAAATCGTTGAAGCATTAAGAAAAAATTGCAAACCTTTTATCCCTTTGAAACGAATGTGAGAATGAAAAACTGCCCCCCCTTTTTGGAACCTGAGTTTAAGAAAGCATGTAGTTATTTCAGGATCATAAGTTTCATATATCTTTTACACCCTCCACAATGTATCTGTAGTGGACTGTAAAATGAGTTTGAAAAATAGTTCTGGATTTATTATGGGGTCTGCCCGTTTAAGGAGTGTTTAATGTTTTTTAAGTGATTAAACTTTTAGATTGATGAAATGATGTGCTGATATATGGTCTGGGGTTCAATAAAGCAGAAAGATATATGGTTTAAAAGGCTTGAAATGCATAATTTCAAGTTTTTGTATTTGACACATCGGAAAAAGATTTATTGCTGGTTAATTTGCAAATGCTAACTGATCTTTTATGAAGTGGATATCATACACTATTTTTTTATATAAAAGAATTGGATGTTAGCATGAACATATTTCGTATTATAATAGTATTGATTAAAAATTATATAACTAGCAAAGTTCTTATTAAGGAAAAAATATAAGAAAATTAGTGGGTAATATATAAAAATTTAAGGAAGGAAATTTTCAAAAAAATTAAAATGAATTAAATTATTTTGATTTAAAAAAAAAATGGCGAAATCCCTGGCATTGTTGGCGATTGATTAGGCGAACATTTAAGATATGAGAGTATAAAACATATTTTTTTTTTTAAGAAAAACATATCCTGGGGTCTGTAAGAAGGTTGAAACCAAAAGAATATATTTCAATATATAAACTCATGTTTGTGAAAAATTGCAACACCATGAAGGAATCGTCATAATTGAATGAAATTTAATACACAGTTGAGTAGTAGTGATACAAATAAATGATTAAATGTTCAAAGCAAACAAATAATAACAGATCGGAATCAGTATTTTGTGTAGCCACCACGCGCCGCAATAAGTGCTGCTACACGACGTGGCATGGAGTCAAACAAATTTTGAATGTCTGCCTGAGGAAGAGCATTCCATATTGTTTGTATGCGCACCCAAAGTTCGTCTGCAGAAGCAACAAGACGAGGATCACGAGCGAGACGCTGACCAACGAAATCCCACACATGTTCAATCGGCGACATATCCGAGGAATACGCAGGCCAAGGAAGAAGCTGTACCTGCCGCGTTGCAAAGAAGGATTGAACAGTCCTAGCGATTTGAGGGCGGGCATTGTCCTGTTGAAAACAGCTCCTGGCAAGCTTTGACGGAAGGGAACAGCGAAACTTCACTGATGTACCGGTTGTTGTTCAGATTGCCCACAATTCTTAGCAATTGAGATCGTCCATGATATGCTATGGCATCCCATACCATAACTCCGGGTATTCGTCCATTGTGGCGTTCGATAATGCACTCCGGAAGGTGACGTTCACCGGCATAGCATCTGACACGAATGCGGCCATCATGGTACCACACATTAAAGCGGGATTCGTCAGAAAACAGGACATGCTGCCAATCAGCACGCCAGTCTCTATGCTGAGCGGCCCATTGTAGCCGCAGGCAGCGATGGTTTAGCGTGAGAGGGATCCTGTATAAAGGAGCCCTTGCGCGCAGTCCACGCTGCAGCAGACGTCTACGAATTGATGAAGCACACAATGAAACACCTGTAGCTATTGACCACTGTGCTGCCCATTGTCTAGAGGAAACTATACGGTCCGTCAGCGCCATGTGGACCAGGTGTCTATCATCGCGAGCTGGCGTCACATTTCGGGGTCCACGCCCCAGGATTTCCGAGTTGTCCGACACTCGTCCGTCCACTGCTTCCAAAGACGCATCACTCTGCTGCTGTTACGCTGCACACGAGCGGCTACTGCACGATAAGACAATCCAGCTTAACGAAGGCCGATGATTCTCCCCGTTCAAACTCTGTAAGTTGTTCAAATCTCGCTCTCTTTCGTCGAAGAGGCATAAGTAACGATTGAGCTAACATTTATCACTAGCAGATAACCACCGATAACCATACACGCCTCGCTACAGCCGTCTATTTATTCGGATGCATCCGCAATTCAGAGGGCGCTGCTCAGCATACCAATGCGCTACGGATTTGAAATTCTAATCATTTGCATATCATGCACTAATTTGCGTTTCCTGAAAATTTCAGCCCACTCGCGTAAGTCCTTCATGGTGTTGCAATTTTTTACAAACATGAGTTTATGTACATGAAAATTTTTTTTTTCTTATTAACTAGGCCAAAAATTGTCAAAAAAGTAGATTACGTAAATAATAACTAAAATAATGCATGAAATATATTTTACTTGTATAAATACAGACGTCTATTATACATGCGTTGAGCTTAGAGTATATTATTTTTGAAGTAAAGCTGAGTTACAACCGATAGTCATTTAGAGCGAAAGTACAAGGAACAAAGTATTGCTTTAAAAATGTAAATATCCCATCTATAAATCAATATATCAAATATTTTAAGGTTTATTAATAAACAATATAATCAGAAACATATAGTTAAAATTCCATTAGTCTCTGAAAATTATTATAACAGTTATGACTGCTATGGTATGGCAGTGAAGAAGAGAATACAGTTTTCAGAAATTTATTTTTAAAGATTTATTTTATGAATTCAATAGCCTAATACATGTCTCGATTTGTAATTTTGCAAACTGTTTTCGATAGTTAAAATTTAAATCTTTAAAATAAAAACCATAATATTTTTTTTCACGAAGATTGTGATTGGAGCGTTGTTGATTACCTTACGCTTATTTTCTGTGCACCAAATATGATGTCATATTTTCCCGTTTGTATTTATCTGGAAAACTATGTGTTGTAGAAATACTTTTTTTCCGGGGAATTTTTATGTACTCTAAGCAAGGTTATTTCATATGTACTGTTTATGAAGTATTTGACAGTTTGTTTAAACATAATCATAAACAATATCCACCAATTTATTTGTGTGAATTTTTTTTTTTTCAACTACTTCAAACCTTGATTAAATTTGTAGCCACTATTTTTTATTTATTTTTTGAAAATTTTTTTTTATTTTAGATTTTAGAGAAGTACTATTTATCACATAACATTTTTAAAATTTCATGTGAAAAATGTCACTTCCTAAATTTATTTTCTATTTTTTGTGGATGAAGCAGTTGTGTCAATAACTTCGAATAAATACATATTTTATGCTGATTTTGTATAAATAAGTAAGCTGAATTATACACATTTTTAAATTCAAATGAAATAAATTAGAAATGCACTATTAAAAATAGATTTAAATAAATTGAAATGATGGATAAATTATAAAGTAGAAAGAAATACTGCCTTACAAATTAGTTTTTCTTTCCGACGACAATTCGAATTTTAGATAAATATTTGCCCAAATTAATATATTGTACCGTATTTCTTAAAAAAATAAATTTAGAATTCATCCAATAAAAATGAAAAATAATATCTTTCATCAAACTAGCGTTAAGAAAATGTGAATGTTTTAAAAATAGAGAAGAATTTTCGTCATTAACAATTCAATTTATCCAGCGAGTCTCAACCATTTTAATTAAAAAGGTGCGTAAGATAAAATTTTTCAATTATGTTAATTTAATTTTTTTCTTTTTCGAAACAATGAATATATTCTTTATCTTGAATTCTAACTTTTCAATTCTTCTAATATTACTTCTAATAATAAAGTATTTTAATTTTTAAAACACTATTCCATTGCATTTTATAAATATGATATTAAAATTAAGTTAATTGAGAAAAAAAAATTGATTTCTCTTTAATAGTGTAAAAATTTTATAAAAAAATGCTATATATGCATAATTATAGTTTTTATATAGAAGATAAGACAACATTTTAATTTAGTAAAATATTTATTTTCGCATTTTAATATACTATCCATCAATATAATTATGCATATATCGATACATTAATTTATTTTATTATATATTTCACATATCTTAATTTTTATATGATAGTTAAAATCACTAATTTATTTACTTAAAATGATATAATAGCAAATATATTTTTCTTTATTCATATTACATTTATATAATTTTATTACATTATAATATTTTATTATAATACTTTCGTACGGTATTTCGACTCTCAGAAATAATTCTCTGTACAAAATATAGTACTTTTTTTCTTTTAATTTTTTGTTTTAAGATGTGAAATAAATAATAAAATAGTTTAACATATAACTTTTATGAATAGATAATTAAGTCTAGAAAGCATTTTAAAATATTACATAAATTACATTGTCCATGATTTCCAATACAGACAGAGATGATATAATGCATAATATTTATTGATTTCAGATATGAAGTGTTATTTATCACATTAAATTTTAAAATTTCTTGTGCAAATTGGTACTTCAATTTTATTTTATAATTTTTTTGTTCAATAAATAGTTGTAAACGTTTCTTTGAATAAATATATATGTTTTTGAGAGAAAATTTTGCAAATCATGAATAAGATTATAGTGACTATTCTATTGATTTTAAATGTGAAATCCCATTTATCATATACTATTTTAAATTTCATTTCATAATTTCATTTTCTAATTTTGTTTGTTCATGAAATAATTGTATACTTTTTCTTAAAATAAATACTTATTTTTGCTTAGTTTCTAGGCATAAGTAAGCTGAATTATACATATTTTTAAATTAAAATGAAATAAATTAGAAATGTATCATTAAAAATAGATTTAGATAAACTAAAACGATGAATAAATAATAGAGGATAAAAATTAATTACAAATTAATTTTTTACTTTACAAATTAATTTTGCTTTTTACTACTATTCAAATTTCTGAAAAATATTTGCCCAAATTAATATAATATACAATATATCTTTTAAGAAAAATAAATTTGTAATTCATCCAATAACTAGAAAAACGAATATCTTTTATCAAACTAGTATTTTGGAAATGTGAATGTTTTTAAATAGAGAAGAATTTTCCCCACTAATAATTAATTTTATCTAACGAGTATCAACTATGTTAATTAAAAAGATGCGTAAGATAAATTTTCAATTCTTTTTAATACTGCTTTTAATAATAAAGTATTTGATGATTTTTTGGAAATATTTTGTTGTATTTTATAAATTAACTTATTTAAAACTTAATTAAAATTAACTTAATTGCTACAGATATTTATTTCTGTTAAAAAATTTATAATAATTTTATAATAAATTAAAATATATGCACAAATGTTTGATATAAGTATTGATTTTACGGAGAAGATAAAACTGCATTTTAATTACTATATCATTACATTAATTTCTTTTATTATACATGTCTCCTTTCATTTTTATATGATAATTAAAATTGCTTAGTTATTTCTCTGAAATGACATGATAGCCACTTTCTCTTTTTATTTTAAATTATTTTATAGTATCTGCACTTTCTTAGTTCATTCTCTGGAAGATATTAATTTTTTTCTTTTTGCATTTTTTTATTAAGTGCAAAAAAATGGTAAAATCTTTATAATATATGTTTTAGGAATAATTAATAATGTCAAAAGTATTTTAAAATATTAAATGAATTACATTGTCAAAGATTTCCAATAGAAAAATTAAGAGAAAATCTAGCTACTGGTTCATTTTATTTTTTAATGAAATATAAAAAATAAATTATGCTACTCTAAATAAAACTCGCAATATTCAGCAATTTTTATATTCCTTCAATTCCAATTCAACCATAAAAATATTTCCATTTTATATATATATATATATATATATATATATATATATATATATATTTAATTTCATTCATGGATTTGGTTTCATATTAAATATCATTGAATTTTATTTCATATTGAATTACATCATGAATTTCGTTAAAAAAATATTTCATTTAATCTCTATATATATATATATATATATATATATATATATATATAATACAATGTATCCCAGTTTAATCTAATTATTCCACACAGAGAAAAATTAACTTCCCTATGAAAATCAAACTCGATAAATGTATTATATATTTACTTATAATAAATAGAAATTCATAGTTAAAGGAAGAGGATTTGCACTTTTCACATTAAGTATATAGAAATTTTCTTCTCCTTCATGGCGCTACAGCCCCTGATGGGCAAATGCCATCTGCCTACTGGCAGATGAGACAGGAGAGGTTTTTTTTTTGACGAGGCAGGGTTGTCAGCATTGTGCCCAAAGATAAACATTCATATTAGATCTGGAACCTACGGTTTGAAGTTGATTCCGAATCAATGCAAGCATCCATGGCACCGCTGCTACTCGGACCATAAACGTGTGGCGCCGAGCGCCAGAGAGCTAATCACTCGGCCATGAGGTCCATATATAAATTTTAGAGAAAAATATGTGATAATATATTAGTAAACTTTATTTCTTATGTTAACGATACTCTAAAGTATTAAGCGAAAACATAAAGGCAGAACAACGTTTCAAAATTGAACTATCGAAAGAAAAGTATATCATCTGTCATAAATTTTTTTATTAAAGATAGTAATTTCTTTCCGAAAATTATTAGAAATATATCTTTGTAGTTTTCTTAAAATGATATTTTTTTTTTCTTTCTAATGCAGATGGCAAACACACTCTTAAAAATAATATATATGTTGTAAAAAAATATTAAGGATTGTTATTCCTTTTAAATATAACAAATTTACTTCCAAAAAAATTGTTTTCATAAATAGTTATTTAATCCGATAAATGAGTTATTAAAGACCTGACTTTATTGTAGTTATTGGTGCATTGATTTTTATATTATATATACAATATTTTATATTATATATATTATATAAACAATACTTTTTCAAATATTTAATTGATACTCCTCCTAAAAGTTGATGGGGGAAAAATGAGAATAATGAAAAAAAAAAAAACTAATTTTGATAAACAGAGTTTTTAAATAAAAAATTTACACTTGTTGAATTTTAAATCTTAATTATTTTTTTTTTTTTTAGAATTCGTTTGGCCGTTAAAATATTCTGTGTTCCGCTAATTTATTATCCCAATGTTATTAAATTAACCGATTAACAGTAATGTAAATAATATAATTCATTCGAACTTTATTTAAAATAAAGGAAATATATATTGATCATTCCTTCATGGTGTTGAAATTTTCGCAAACATGAGTTTACAAGTGTTTTCTGAATCATCCTACCTTTCCCTCTTGATAGCTTTGCCATGTAAATAAGTATGTAGTCTTATATATATATAATATAAATAATTAAACAAATTTACTTATTATTATCTTATATATATATATTAACATATATTGTCACATAATAATCGGGGTTTTAAACGCAATTTTTAACTAAAAAAAAATAGCCTCTTTCTTGTTGTATTTTCTTTAAACATGTCAATTTAAACGTCAGAAGAAAGTTAGGACGGAAAATAATCAACGAAGCCATTTAAGCAAAAATGATAAACGTTTTTTAACATTGCTTCCGCTCCAATTTTCACCAAGCCGTTTATTATGATCCTTTCTTTTTTTTTTTTTTTTTTTTTTTTTTATCTTTTTTATTCCGGTGAAAAGACGTCGACTTTAAACTTATTTTAGATAAGGTCGCGCTTCTAATGGGGTGAAAATATCCAGTTAATAATATGCTGCTTATTCTCTGATTTATAGTCATTTTGTAGGAATACCAGTAAAAAAAATTTTTGAACAACATTTTGTCATATTTAAAATGCAGATTTTTCTAAAAGAAATATCGTTGAAGCATTAGAGAATAAAAAAATTGGAGATATTTTATCCTTTTCAAACGAAGTGAGAATGAAAACTGCCACCTTTTTTGGAACCTGAGTTTAAGAAAGCATCTAGTTATTTCAGGATCATAAGTTTCGCCTATCTTTCGCACTCGCGACATATCTGTAGTGAACTGTAAAATGAGTTTTAAAAATACATAGTTCTGGATTTATTATGGGGTCTGCCCGTTTAAGGAGTGTTTAATATTTTTTTTAAGTGATTAAACTGTTAGATTGATGAATTGATGAGCTGATATATGGCCCGGGGTTCAATAAAGCATAGATATATATGGTTTAAAAGGCTTGAAATCCATAATTTTGATTTTTGATATTTGGCACAATGGAGAATGATTTATTAGTGTTTAATTTGGAATTGCTGATGCCATGTATAATATTTTTTATACTTAATAGATATGATTGTATTTAATAGACTGACTTCATTTCCTATAGTAATAGTATTGGTTTAAAATTACATAATTGGCAAACTTCTTATTAAGGAAATTTAAGGAAATAATTAGGTAAAGTACGAAAAATTCAGAAGAAAATTCAAAAAATTAAAATGAATTCAATTTTCTTTTTTAAACCATTGGCGATGTTGGCGATTTATTAAGTGGCATTTTAAGATATGAGAGTATAAAACTACTATCACAAACAGAATAAAATATCCTGGCATCTGTAAGGTATTAAGGCCTAATTATTTGAAATTAGGGCCTAATATTAGGCCTAGGGTAAGGTCTAATTATTTGAAATTAATTATTATTATTTATTATTAAATTATTATTTAGAAACCAAATGAATATATTAACAATGGTTTCTCAAACATCTTACATTTTACTCTTTGAAAGCGTCATTATGTAAATCAATATCAGTCATGTAGTCATCACTATGCAAATCTATGTTAATCATTATGTAAAATAATCAACGAAGCCGTCCATTTAAGCAAAAAATGATAAACGTTCTTTAAAAGTCCATACCGCATCCGCTTCAATTTTCAACATTTCTTTCTAATTTTCACCAAACTGTTCATTATTATCCTTTATTATTTTTTTTTTTTTTTCTATTTCAGTGAAAAGTAGACGACTTTAAACTTATTGTAGATAAGCTCGCTCTTCTAATGGTGTGAAAAATATCGAGTTAATAATAATCTGCTTATGCCCTGATTTATAGTCATTTTAGAAGGAATGCCAGTGAAAAAAAAAAAAAAAGTCTTTTGAACAACATTTTGTCGTATTTAAATGCAGATTTTTGTATAAGAAAAATCGTTGAAGCATTAGAAAAAATTGCAGATCTTTTATCCCTTTCAATCGATGTGAGAAGGAAAAACTGCCACCCTTTTTTGGAACCTGGGTTTAAGAAAGCATATAGATATTTCCGGATCATAAGTGTCATATATCTTATGCACCCGTGCATTGTAACTGTAGTGGGCTGTAAAATGAGTTTGAAAAATAGTTCTGTATTTATTATGGGGTCTGTCCGTTTAAGGAGTGTTTAATGTTTTTAAGTGATTAAACTTTTAGATTGATGAAATGATGTGCTGATATATGGCCAGAGTACAATGAAGGAGAAAGATATATGGTTTTAAAAGGCTTCCAATCCATAATTTCAAGTTTTTGTATTTGACACATCGAAGATTTATTTTTGGGTAATTTGAAAATGCTAAATTAACATTTAAAAAGTAATCATGCATTATTATTTTTTTTTTATAGCTATTATTGAATATTAACAGAATGTTAACATATGCTAATAGTATTGATTTAAAAATATATAATTGGAAAAAGTTTTAATAAGGGAAAAAAATATAAGAAATTATTATTATATTATAAACATTTACGGAAGAAATTAAAAAAAAAATATTCACATATAAAAATTTTTTTTATACTATTTAATTAATAAATTGAAGATATATAAAAAGTATTTGTCAACCTACTCTGCACTATGCAAAAGAATAAACGTAAATTTATGTTGGCGAATACCTTGGCAATGTTGGCATTGATAATATGACCCATTTTAGATACGAGAGCTTAAATTTGAAATTTTAAACGAAGAAATTATCACGGCGTTGGAAAATTGCTTGTAAACATATCAATATATTAACAATTAATTTCTTAAAAATCCTACATTTCAAAAACATTTCTATTTGAAACCTTCACTATATAAATCTCATTGTAGTCTAAGTGGTCATCACTATGTAAATATAAGTATATAAGAAAAATATTTGGTAAAGTTTTTATTACCGAAGTAAATTATTCAATAAATATTTTAATGAATTAAATTGATTTTAAACTCTTTTATTATTAATATCAACATTATTATCTGCAATGAAACCAGTCAAAAAAAAATAAACATATTAGGTTCATTTAATGAAATAATGTTTTTTTATATATTATGACATATTAATCACATTTCCCTGCAATTTTCTTAATGGCTCAAGTATATTAACACATTAAATGCAGCATAAAGAATATCTTTTATATCGATAAAATAATTAAATTTTTGCCTTTTTTTTTTGTGTAAGGTTTAAATAAGAAAGTTAACATATATATAGAAAATAGTGACTTTATATACATATTTTTTTTAAGAAAATCAAAATATAGTAAACACATTTACTTACTATTGTCATATATATTGACACAACACAATCAATGTTTTAAAAATTATTTTTGTATTAAAAAGTAGATTTTTGTTTGCCGTATTTCCTTTAAAAATGTCAATTTAAGTGTTAGAAGAAAGTTTGATGGAATATAATCAACGAAGTCGTCCATTTAATCAGAAAATGATAAACGTTTTATGAAAGTACGTACTGCATCTGCTTCAATTTTCAACATTTCTTCTCTAATTTTTCACCAAGCTGTTTATTATTATCCTTTATTTATTTTTTCTTTTCTATTTGATTGAAAAGTCAACTTTAAAACTTATTTTAGATACGCTCGCGCTTCTAATGGGGTGAAAAATATCGAGTTAATAATATGCTGCTTATTCCCTGATTTATAGTCATTTTCAAAGGAATGCCAGTGAAAAAAAGTCTTCTGAACAACATTTTGTTATATTTAAAATGCAGATTTTTGTAAAAGAAAAATCGTTGAAGCATTAGAGAATAAAAAAATTGGAGATATTTTTATCCCTTACAAACGATGTGAGAATGAAAAACTGCCACCCTTTTTGGAACATGAGTTTAAGAAAGCATATAGTTATTTCAGGATCATAAGTTTCGCATATCTTTCGCACTCTCGCGACATATCTGTAGTGAACTGTACAATGAGTTTGAAAAATAGTTCTGGAATTTATTACGGGGTCTGCCCGTTTAAGGAGTGTTTAATGTTTTTTAAGTGATTAAACTTTTAGATTGATGAAATGATGTGCTGATATATGGCCCGGGGTTCAATAAAAGCAGAAAGATATATGGTTTTAAAAGGCTTGAAATGCACAATTTCAAGTTTTTGTATTTGACGCATCAGAAAATGATTTATTGCTGGTTAATTTTGCCAATGCTAACTGATCTTTTATCAAGTTGATATCATACACTATTTTTTTATATAAAAGTATTGGATGTTAGCATGAACTCATTTCGTATGGTAATAATATTGATTAAAAATTTTATAATTACCAAAGTTCTTATTAAGGAGAAATATAAGAAAATTAGTAGGCAATGTATAAAAATTTAAGGAAGGAAATTTTCAAAAAATTAAAATAATTTAAATTATTTTGATTTTTAAACCATTGGTGAAATCCCTGGCATTGTTGGCGATTGATAAGGCAAACATTTAAGATATGAGAGTATAAATCATTATTTTTTTTTTTTTTAAGAAAGAACATATCTTGTGGTCTGTAAGAAGGTTGAAACCAAAAGAATATATTGCAATATATACGAGTGTTTCCTGAATCATCCTACATTTCCCTCTTGATAACTTTGTCATGTAAATAAGTATGTAGTCTTATATATAAATAAACAAATTTACTTATATATATTAACATATATTGTCACAAAAATAATAGGGTTTTAAACGCAATTTTTAACTGAAAAAAAAAAGTAGCCTCTTGCTGGTTGTATTTTATTTAAACATGTCAATTTGAACGTCAGAAGAAAGTTAGGACAGAAAATAATCAACGAAGCCGTCCATTTAAGCAGAAAATGATAAACGTTTTTTAAAGTACGTAACGCATCCGCTCCAATTTTCAACATTTCTATCTAATTTTTCACCAAGCCGTTTATTATTATCCTATTTTTCTTATCTTTCTATTCGGTGAAAAGTCGTCGACTTTAAACTTATTTTAGCTAAGCTCACGCTTCTAATGGGGTGAAAAATATCGAGTTAATAATATGCTGCTTATTTACTGATTTATAGTAATTTTGGTAGAAATATCAGTAAAAAAAATTTTGAACAACATTTTGTCGTATTTAAAACGCAGATTTTTGTAAAAAGAAAAATCGTTGAAGCATTAGAGAATAAAAAAATTGGAGATATTTTATCCCCTTCCAAACGATGTGAGAATGAAAAACTGCCACCCTTTTTGGAACCTGAGTTTAAGAAAGCATGTAGTTATTTCCGGATCATAAGTTTTATATATCTTTCGCACCCGCGCAACATATCTGTAGTGGACTGTACAATGAGTTTGAAAAATAGTTCTGAATTTATTACGGGGGTCTGCCCGTTTAAGGAGTTTTAATGTTTTTTAAGTGATTAAACTTTTAGATTGATGAAATGATGTGCTGATGTATGGCCCGGGTTCAATAAAGCAGAAAGATATATGGTTTTAGAAGGCTTGAAATCCATAATTTTGATTTTTATATTTGGCACAATGGAAAATGATTTATTAGTGGTTAATTTGCAAATGCTGATTTACCTCTAAAAAGTTGATGCCATGTATAATGTTTTTTAGATTTAATAGATATGATTGTATTTAACAGACTGACTTCATTTCCTATAGTAATAGTATTGGTTGAAAATTACATAATTGGCAAACTTAATAATTAGGTGAAGTACGAAAAATATTTGGAAGAAAATTAAAAAAATTAAATTATTTTCATTTTTAAACCATTGGCGAAATCCTTGGCGATGTTGGCGATTATGGCATTTTAAGATATGAGAGTATAAAACTACTATCACAAACAAAATAAAATATCCTGACATCTGTAAGGTATTTTAAACCTAATTATTTGAAATTAATTATTATTATTTATTATTAAATTATCATTTTGAAACCAAATGGATATATTAGCAATGATTTCGCAAACATCTTACATTTTACTCTCGAAAGCGTCACTATGTAAATCAATAGCAGTCATGTAGTCATCACTATGCAAATCTATGTTAATCATTATGTAAAAATAATCAACGAAGCCGTCCATTTAAGCAGAAAATGATAAACGTTCTTTAAAAGTCCGTACCGCATCCGCTTCAATTTTCAAAATTTCTTTCTAATTTTCACCAAACTGTTCATTATAATCCTTTATTTTTTTTATTTTCTATTTCAGTGAAATGTCAACGACTTTAAACTTATTGTAGATAAACTCGCGCTTCTAATGGGGTGAAAAATATCGAGTTAATAATATGCTGCTTATTCTCTGATTTATCGTCATTTTGGAAGCAATGCCAGTGAAAAAAAGTCTTCTGAACAACATTTTGTTGTATTTAAAATGCATTTTTTGTAAAAAAATCGTTGAAGCATTAGAAAAAAAAATTACAGATCTTTTATCCCTTCTCAACGATGTAAGAATGAAAAACTGCCACACTTTTTGAAACCTGGGTTTAAGAAAAGCATATAGTTATTTGCGGGTCATAAGTGTCATTTATCTTATTCTTCCGCGCATTGTATCTATAGTGGTCTGTAAAATGAGTTTGAAAAATAGTTCTGGATTTATTATAGCGTCTGCCCGTTTAAGGAGTGTTTAATGTTTTTAAGTGATTAAATTTTAGATTGATGAAATGATGTAATGATATACGGCCCGGGTTCAATCAAGCAGAAAGATATATGGTTATAAAGGGCTTGAAATCCATAATTTCGAATTTTTATACTTGACACATCGGAAAATGATTTATTGCTGGTTAATTTGCAAATGCTGACTTAACTTTAAAGAAGTTGATACCATGCATAATATTTATATTTAATAGATAGGTACGATTTAATTTAACATAATCAATTCATTTCGTATGGTAATAGCATTGATTTAAAATTGTATAATTTTCAAAGTTTTTAATATGTAAAATTATAAGAAAATTATTATGTACAATATAAAAATTTTTCAGAAGACAATTAAAAAAAAAAATAAATAAAATAAAAATTAAATTATTTTTTAAAAACTATTTGATTAATAAATTGAACATATATGAAGTATTAGTTAACCATACTCTGCAGTACGTAAAAACCTGAAATTAAATTTATTTTGAGGAAGTCTTTGGCAATGTAGGCGATTGACTAGGCGAACCTTTTATATAACAGAGCGTAAAATTACTATTACAAACAAAAAAGTATCCTTGCATAATTAAGATGGTTGAAACCAAATGAACATATTACCAATGGTTTTCTGAAACACCCTACATTTCATTTTTGAAAATTTCATTATGAAAATCAATATGTAGTCATGCAGTCTATGTGGTCATCACTATGTAAATCTATGAGCATAGGAAAATATTAGATTAAATATAAGAATTGAAGGAAGGAAATTATTGATAAAAAATTAAAATGAATTAAATTATTTTGATGTTTTAACCATTTGAAAAATAAATTAAACTAATATTTTTATTTGCAATTACACTAATTAAAGAGGAAAAAATATTAGGTTAGAAAATATATTATATTATTAAAAACAATAATTTACACATTATAACATGTTAATCATATTTCTTTATAATTTTGCTTTTGTAATGGATCAATGATTTTAACACTTTAAAAATGCAGTTTTAAACTAAGTAAAATATTTTGAAGGCATCAATAAAATATATAATTAATTGCTTCGTTTTTTTAATAACTATAGCTTAAATTGTAATTATTTATTGTAAAAAGTTTATAAAAAAAAAGATAAATTATTTGTCAGCCATACTCTTTCATAATCTGCACCATACTCTCTATGAGAAAGACAAATTAAAATTGCGTTGGCGAAATCCTTGGCATTGTTGGCGTTTGTTTTGGGGGACCTTTTTAGATAATAGGATAATAAAATGATAAAACTACTATAATAAAGCAAAAAATATGCTGGTCGATAAGATCGCTAAAACCAAATGAATATATTATCAATGGTTTTTCTTAAAAATCCTAAATTTCATTCTTGAAAACTTCATTCTTGAAAACCACTATGTATATCTGTATGTAATGTTGTCATCACTATGTAAATGCATGAATATAAGAAGAATATTAGGTAAAATATAAAAATCCAAGAGAAAAAATCTATTAAGATTTTGATTTGTGCATTGCTCATTACCTTTGTGTTCTATTAAACATGTATTTGAGTATCCTTTGCAGTTTATTTTACACGTGTTTATCAATTTAAGGACAAAAAATAATTAACCAGATTTTTTTTAATTAAACTAGCAAAACTAAACTAATTTATACAATTTTTTTCTTTTGTAAACTAAGTTTGTTTTAAAAATACAGTTTTAATAAAATTATTTTTGAGGTAATTTTTAATTATTTTTTAAAAATTACGAAAAAAATTATAAACAAAAGTCGATATTTTAATTTGAATATGAATACATTTTACATTAGAGTAGTATATTTAAAAGATAATTTGAAATGTAAACTTTTAATTTTCTGTTACATAAATAAAAGTAAAATGTATTTCATAAGTTATACAAATCATTTCTATATATATATATATAATTTTAAATCTGCATCATAAACATAAATCACTATCGTCAGAATTGAACAATAATGAGGAGTAAAATCATAGCTAAAATATCTAGTTGAAAGGTATATTTGAAGGGATTTAGTCAAAAATTGTGTTATTCTCGACTCAATATAATGTAGCAGCATTATTATCTTCATTATCCTTTTAATGTAACATTCAATGATTATTATATTATCTACAGTTCAAATACAAGATAACTGAATTACAGGGTGCCTCTATTGTAGTTTGAATTGAATTAAAAGCTAGAGATGAGTTACTGTTTAAAATCCAAACTGGATTCGAGTACTTGAACAATAGTTACCCGCATTTATTTTGCTAATTATGATTTTCAGTAAATGATATCTATATGCACTTTCCGTGACGGAATTGCTGCATTCAGCCTAAAAAATTACCATTTTATCATAAGCTATGATATTCATATTCTATTTGAATAAGTGACAAAAAATAAGTAAATGAAATATACTCAAGTAAAGAACCAAAGAGAAAAATGTAAATGTAAAACTTATATTTAAAGCAATTAAGTTAAAATAAATTAATATATGGAGATTAGGAGAAATAGCTGATCACATATTAAACTCAGATAGGTACTTTACGTATTAACGCCACCTTAGCTACAGATTTGGCGTTTTTAAGTGGCGCCAATCTAACAGCTACAGATTTGGCGGTTTTTAAGTGGCGCCAATCTAACAGCTACAATAAAGTCTAGATTGGCGCCACTTAAAAAGCGCCAAATCTGTACCTGCGGTTGGCGTTCAAAAGATAACTACGTGCGCGTGCGAACAACAAGATTGCTCTTTTATTGGCGCAACTGTAGCTAAGGTGGCGTTAATACGTAAGTACCCTCAGATATTATGTTTTTCAGAATATTCCCATTTTGTACCAAAGGTTTTGGTTATTATTTAATGCTTTTTAATTAAAAGTTCTTAGATGAATATATTTGCAAATTCCATTAATAACACTGAAAATATTTTTATGGACAATTGTTTTGTATTGTAACTAGTGCAAACCACTGTAACCATTGCTGTTTTGTTGTAATGCACTTTTTTTTTCTTAATACATTCGGCAAATTTCAGTCACTATATTACAAAAAACATGAAACTGGTTTAATATTCATAGAATATGCCAACTTTCAATGGTCATAGCCAATTCATAAAGCAAAAAGCCACAAGAAGATATAATACTACATGAACATCTTTAAAGTTCAATAACATTAGGAATATTAGAATCACCAAAAACAATTACGGAATAAGCCCGGTTTTGTTTAACACGCAACTCATTTGTATTTCTGAATAGAAATTTTTTCAATTCCTTCTATTAGCTCACACTCTCACTATATATATCTTGTTCAAATTTTGAATCGTTAATAAAATACTTTTTTATACATTCACTCAAGTTAAAATACATTTTTTTAACTTCCAGTGGATGACACTTGATGTTAATACAGTTTGTTCAAATATTAATTCAGTAATTTAATTTAATTAATTAATTTTAGGTTTTTTTTAGATTAAATATTTATTTTTTTGATTATACTTAAAAAAAGGAATGAAAATTATTTATAAAGGAATTTCTGCAATATAGTGAAAAAAAGTAAGGATTGACTTTAATTTTTTTTTTATCTTACTGGTTTGTATTTAATAAACAGGCAATCCTCAGCTTTGTAGGCATCACTTTTCTGAAATATATCAAAAGTATAAATCTAAAAATTTCCAAAATATTTGAACACAATTTTTCCACCTTTTTTCCAACACGTGTATTTGGTCCTAAATTGGGTTTATTCTGTATAAAACTGAGTTTTATTTTTTGAACTACACATATTTGCGATGCCAGGCAACATTATCTCTTTTCGCTCATCATTATAATAATAAATATAATACATAATTTACTTTTTAATTTAAAATTCACTATGCATACGATATCTGTAACGTTCTTGAAAAGCCATAAATTCAAAAAATAAAAATAAATATTATTGAAATTAAACGATAAAAGTCATTATTTCAAATATTAATTTTTAAATAATGTTTGTCTTACTTCAAAGTATTTAGCTGTACTGTATTTTAACTATATACAACAATTATTTCAGTGAAAAAGTTGCTATGGATATTAAAATAAAAACGGAAAAAATAATTTAAATTTCATTCAATCGAAATAATATTTTACGTTTCATTAAATCAAAATGCACATTTAATTATGCTTACTTTACAGATAATTCAGAATTTTTAAAGCCTTGATATCAAACCTCAATGAAGTTACTAGAATGAATGTTACTTATTATCTTTAAATAAGAATAAGGAAAATCCTGCATTAAAGTTGAATAAAAAAAGTAATTTACAGGAATAAAGAACACAATGCATTACGAGTGTTTTCGATAATGTAATTAAATATAATGGTTTAAGAATAAGGTTAGAAAAAAAGAACTACGGTCCAACACATTAATAATAGTATTTTTCTACAAAATTGAGAATCCCATTTGAAAACTCTATTTGTTCTTTTCTTTGTATAATAAAGGATGAAGTATTTTTTGATAGCGTTCCAGAAATACTTAAAATTTGCTATTTTTCAGATTTATCTGCACATTAAAAGGTTTCCATTAAGAGGTGTATAAAATTGGTATTACTTTTGACTTAGCTTCAAATATGGCTTTAAATAACAATTTCCATTCTTATCAAGGAATGCAATATTTTTATAATATAAACACTGGAAACATTTTTTAATAGGTATTGCATAAGCAATCTTGTTACATTGATTATACATAAGCAATCTTGTTACATTGATGATACATACATAAGCAATCTTGTTAGATTGATGATACATAAGCAATCTTGTTACATTGATGATACATAAGCAATCTTGTTACATTGATGATACATAAGCAATCTTGTTACATTGATGATACATAAGCAATCTTGTTACATTGATGATACATAAGAAATCTTGTTACATTGATGATACATAAGCAATCTTGTTACATTGATGATACATAAGCAATCTTGTTACATTGATGATACATAAGCAATCTTGTTACATTGATGATACATAAGAAATCTTGTTACATTGATGATACATAAGCAATCTTGTTACATTGATGATACATAAGCAATCTTGTTACATTGATGATACATAAGCAATCTTGTTACATTGATGATACATAAGCAATCTTGTTATATTGATGATACATAAGCAATCTTGTTACATTGATGATACATAAGCAATCTTGTTACATTGATGATACATAAGAAATCTTGTTACATTGATGATACATAAGCAATCTTGTTACATTGATGATACATAAGCAATCTTGTTACATTGATGATACATAAGCAATCTTGTTACATTGATGATACATAAGCAATCTTGTTACATTGATGATACATAAGCAATCTTGTTACATTGATGATACATAAGCAATCTTTCTACATTGATATTGCATCGTCAATCTCGCTGAAATAAACTTGAGAGAATAAATAAACCGTTTTAGAAAAACAATAATTGGTCTTACTTTTTAACACAGTATAAAATGATTATTATTATATTATCTACAGTTGAAATACAAGATAACTGAATCGCATGGCGATATTAGTAATACTAGTGGTTTCATACTAGTAATATGTTTCACTTCCCTTTTATTATAGAATTTCAACCAAAATAATCCTTGTTTAAAACTGAACTTGTAAAATAATATTTTCTAACGAAACCTTTACATTCAAATTTTGAATTTTCAAAAAAAAAAAAAAAAAAAAAAAAAAAATATTTTTTTGAAAGGAAACTTTAAAAATATGTCCCAACAATTAATGTTTCTAAAATATGTATTATATTTATTTCAACTATCCTTTACTGAAAGCATTTGTAATGTAAAACCTTTTTTTTTTTTTTTATATGTATACAGGTATTTCTGTTACTTTCTATTTTTCAATTCCCGTTTCTTGAAGAATTTCCAAAAAAAAAAAAGTATTAATTTAAGAAGGACAATGACTTGTAAAATGGCAATTTGTTGGGAGTACCTTTAGATTCTGATTTTGAATTTTCCAAAACAATTATAAGAATAAAAGCTTTAAAAGAATATCACAAAAATTAAAATTTCATGTTTCTGAAATATATATATTTATTTCAACTATCTTTACTCAAAGACTTTGTATTACGAAATCTTATATTTTATGTATGTTGTCATTTCTGTTACTTTCTCTTTTTTACGACACGTCAAATCCTCTTCCATTTCCTGCAAATGCTTCTACGCCCACACAGATCGAACAACATAAAAAAAAAAAGAACAGAAAAAAACAAGAAGCAATTTGACACTTAAACACGAACCCATAAAACATCTAAACATTCCACGAACTCATTAGTACAAAGCAGTAATTGCATCTAATATAATCCACAATACTCTCCATCTACTGTCAAATTTGAGTGATCGGTTGTTATGTTTTTGTTAAAGAAAATACATTTCTCTCTCCTGAGAACAAAAAAAAGCTAACAACTCTTTTTTTGAAAAATGATACAAATATGAAGGCGCCATACCTCCATACGTATCACTGAAATTTGGAATGGATATGACGCCTCCGTAGTGTAACTCCAAAACTCTCTAGTGAGCTCCCTACATTCTCATAATGGAAAATATTTCCATTCTACAGATTATACGTTCCGTACTGGTAATAGATTTCAATTTCTTTTATTGTAGAATTTCAAAAAAACTCTTGGTTCAAAGAAAAAGAACTTATAAAATATTATTTTATTAAATTCTGGTTTTGAATTTCTAAAAGAAAGTAATATAATTTAAAAAAAAAACTTTAAATGTAGATCCCAAAAATTAAACTTGATGTTTCTAAAATATGTATTATATTTATTTCAACTATCTTTATTTTTAAGCATTTGTAATACAAAGTCGTTTTTTATATACAGGCATTTCTGTTACTATCTCTTTTTACGACACGCCAAATCCTCTTCCATTTCCTGCAATTGCCTTTACGCCCACGCAGATACGAACCAGAAAAAAAATAACAGAAAGAGAAGAAGCAATTTGACACTCAAACACGAACCAATAAAACATCCAAACATTCGAAGACCTTCGTCTCTTCAACAAAATGAATCAACAGCAACAAAAAATACTTTTTAAAAACTTCTTCCCGTATATACTACAACTGCTGCCTTTTTTTCAGCGCTATCGTATGATCCAGTATTCTCTGAATTCTAATTGATTTTTCCGGATAGAAAACAATATTTTTTTTCCAGGAAAAACAAAAACGGGAGAATCTTTTCCACCTCTAAGATTTGGCCATTCCCCGGGAGATAAACCACCAGGGGTCAGGCGTTTATGGGCTGAGATTTAGCCAATGGCCTCGGGTCGTCGCATGCATAAACCGGGAGTGACCCTATCTCTATCCCCTTGAGGACTTTCTCCGGTTTTATGTTCCAGTTCCCAAAAATCCCGGAGAGAATTTCAACTGATTTCACCGTCTCAAATTCGGTTTTATACGCTTTTTTTATTTATACTTTTCATGTTATTCTGGTGTACTGAATTTGTAATGGAGGTTTAGTCCAGTTGAAATTTTGTTGTGAGATTGATTTACTGTGTAATCTTGGGCATTCGGTTCTTAACTGCAATGTTAACAATGTTAATAACTGCAATGCATTATGAATAACATGAACTGCAATAATAATGTTTTCTATGAATTATAGGCACTGCAATTATAATCTCTATGAATTGCAGGAATAATATTCACTATCAATTACGCGTAATCAGGAATAATATTCATTATTATCATTACTATCAGAAATAATATACAAAGTATTAACCCAGGTTTGGTTTTAAGAACTTTTTGTTATTGAAATAAATTTTTATGCGATGAATAATTTTGAACGTTAAAACGTTTTCGTAAAATTAGTTTTCAATGTTATGCTTTTATAATATTGCAATAAAACCAAAACAATCATAATAATAATTAAATAAAACTAATATACAATTCTCTAAAAAATCTGATTTAAAATCTAGAAATATTTTTTTCCAATTATGAGTTTAATGCATTAAATTAATAGTCGTAGAAAGATTTGTTTTATACATCAGAGCTGAAATGGGTATTCAATTTTGTATAAAATATTATTTTTTCAAATTTTCCATTCAAAGGATATCAATTAGTTTAACAAATCTATTTCAGATTTCACAAAGACGATATTTAAAGAATTAAATAAATTGCAATACATTAAAATTATCGCGATTAAATACAAAAAAAAAAATATTCTTGATTTTAGTATTAGCATTAACATCCATTATATATATATATATATATATATATACATTGTTATTTTGTCATTTTATCGAATGGTTCATTTAAATCTGGGTTGAAAATAGAGAAGTTAAATGTAGAAGGCGTCTCCCTATATAATGCTGTTTATATACTATAATAAAATTTCAAGTGGCACATGAAAATATGTCGATGTGTCTGGCATTTAAAACATGAAATCACCAAATTAAATTATATAAGTGTCAACCAAATAAAAACTTAAAAAAACATTTGTAGAAATGATATTTTGAAAATTACACTCATTATTTTTCGACATAATATTCATAATGCACTAAAAAAAATTTTGTAAATTTTAAAATGCTATAATTCTCTGAAAAGGTATTTCTATGTTTGAATGGAAAAGTGAATTTATTCCACTTTATAAGCCTCTTCATCCAATTAAAAACAAATATTTGTGGTTAATTAATACATTTTTAAACAATTAAAAACGTTTTAACAGCAGTGATTCTTCGCAAAGTTCCATTTCGAAGTTCTTCACAAAGATGAGTATCTTTACACATTCTAGGAAATTTTTGAATCTCGCAATCATACACTTACTGGTGTGAAATCAGGTTCGAATCCTGACGGTGGCTTAGATATTTGTGAGGGGTTCGAATCCACGTTAAACTGTAGGCCCCGGTCTGTTTAGCCTAAAGTGTGCACAAGATGACCGTAGAGCGACAAACCAAACCAAATCCAAACTCATGTGATGATAGAAATATATATTTTAATTATAATATACAATACAAGGTTTTTTTTTCTTTTTCTGAATCACCAGCTTAACGATTTTTAAATTCTGAGGGATTCCAAACAAACAGTTTTTTTTTAAAATAAAAAAAATCTATAAAACTTCTGTTAAAAAAACTCCTGGTTTATAAAAAGAAATCTAAAATCCTGGGCGTCAGCATAGTGAGGAGAAATATTATTCCTCCATGACTTGAAGAAATCCTTTTTACCATTGAATGAGCAAGTTCTGACATCCTTTTGATTTCAACTCCTCCCGCAGAAGAACAAAAAGGAGGACAGTTAACACTGCATTTGGACTTTCAAATCTCCAGGGAGACACAGAAACTCGCAACAGTTTGAATTGCTTTCCGAGTCCGCCATTGTTGGATGGAAATGGAGGATTTCCAACTACTTTTTTTTTTCTCTTTCTTTATGTAAAATGAATTCTCGCAGTTTAATGCTGACAGTTTTGGCTTCCATTGTTGTTTTTACTTCACGTTGTTGCATGCAGCTTTAGAGATTTAGGTTTTTTATGCTGTTGTTTCTCTTCGTTTCATAATAATTTATTTTGTTGTTGTTTCTATTGAGCCTACAACTGTTTGTGTTTTGATGTGACTTATGCGAAGTGTAAAAGATTTGCTGGGGAGAATTCAGAGCTTTTTGTTGTCAGATTATGGAGAGAGAAATTAAATTGAAACACGTTGTGTCAACTGACATTTGATATTATTCTTGGTTCAAACTTGTTTCTAGAAACAGTATCTACTGTTTGAGGCAAATAATGGGTGCCGTAAAAATATAGATGAAAAAAATTTGGTTCTTTTTAACTAAACTTTGCTTTTGCTTTTTGACTGAAAAAAATCATTCAAATTTGTTTTAATTTGATTACTTGAGGTTATTTTACATGTGAAATAATTCAGCGTCAATTCAATTCTTCAACAATTCAAAAAAGAAATATCAGAAATAAACATAGAGAAACAAAATCTAGTGGAAATAACTTTGCTTGAAAAATCCACTTCTTTTTTTAGAGACCCATATGGAAAATTTTTAGAGGTAATTTCTTTTCTTTTTACTTTTTTGGAATGATAGAAAATTCTACAATTTTGTTTTTATTTGATTACTTAGGGGTTATTTCATATGTGAAAGAATTCAGCTTACTAAAAAATTTCCAGGAGTGCAAATGTTTCGTTATTATTTAATATCATGTTTCGTTCAAACTTGATTCAAGAAATAAGATTTATTTGATGCAATTAATGGGCACAGTAAAAATATAAAGGAAATAATGCTATCTATGAACTAAATTTGTTCTTTTTTGAACTTAACTTAAAAACTTTTTCAATTCCTTCTATTAACTCATACTTCCCATATATATATATATATATATATTTTATAACACTGAAATTTTCAATCGTTCATAAAATAGTCAAATTTTCAATCGTTCACTCATCCACTCAAGTTCAAATACAATTTTTTGAATTTGTAGTGTATAGCATTGGATGTTGATGCAGTTTTTCCAAATATTCATTCAATAATTAAATTTATTTATTAATTTAATTTTTTTTATAATTAAGTTGTATATATATCTACCAATAGATGGCATCAGATAAACTTAAAAAATGAATGAAAATTATTTATAAAAGGCTCTCTGCTCTTTAGACTATATTTAGTCAAAAAAAAAAAGTAGGAATTGACATTAAAACTTTTTTTTTTTTATATTACTTGTTTTTATAAAATAAATTCAAATTCTGAGCCTTCACGTGTGACGACATAAATATATATTTCAATTATAATATGCAATACACGTTTTTTTTTTATATGAATATCAATAATACGAATTTATAATCCTGAGGATTTAAAAAAATATGAATATAAAATAATCTATAAACGTTAACCAAACTTCTGGCTTATAAACAAAACCTAAGTCCTGGTTTATAAAAGAAATCCAAATCCTGAGCGTCAGCCTTGCGAGGCGTGAAATTATTCCTCCATGACCTGGAGAAATCCTCTTCCATTGAGTGAGCGAGTTCCACGGCCAGTCCTGACATCCTTTTGATTTCAATTCCTCCCGCAGAAGGACAAAGAGAGTAGAGTTGACACCGCATTTCGACTTTCAAATCTCGAGGGGAGACACGGAAAGTTGCAACAGTCTGAATTGATTTCCGCGTCCGCCGTTGTTGGATGGAAATGAGGATTTCCTAACTTCTCTTTTCCCATTTTTTTATGTAAAATGAAATTCTCACAGTTTAATGCTCCCACAGTTTGGGCTTCCATCGTTATTTTGCTTTACTGTTGTTGTATGCAGCTTTAGAGATGTAGGTTTTATTTTTTTGTTTCTTTTTTTTTTTGCTGTTGTTTCTTTTGAGCATACAATTGTCTGTGTTTTGATGTGACTTATGCGTAGCGTGAAAGATTTTTGTCGGCATTTCAGAGCTTTTTTTTTTGTTGTCAAATTATGGAGAGAAAAATTTAATTGTAAGGGGTCGTGTCAACTGGCATTTGTTATTAGGCTTCGTTCTAACTAGCTTAAAAACATGATCTGTTTAATGCAAATAATGGGTATAGTAAATATATAGATGAAAAACTTTGCTTCGTTTTGAACTCAACTTTGACTTGTTGACTGAAGGAAAATTATTCAAATTTGTTTTCATATGATTACTTGATGTTATTTTACATGTGAAATAATTCAGTGCATTAGGAAACTTCAAAGCAGAATTATCAGAAACATAGGAAAGATAAGCATAGAAAACAAATACTAGAGTAAATAACTTTGCTTCAAAAACCACTTTTTTTTCGAAGTCCCATATGGACATTTTTAGAGGTAATTTCTTTTATTTCCTTTTTTTTTTTTTTTTTTTGGAATGATAGAAAATTATACTATTTTTTTGGATTACCTAGAGGTTATTTCTTATGTTAAAGAATTCAGTATACAAGAAAATTTCGAGCAGTGCAAAGTGTTTCGATATTATTTGATATCATGTTTCGTTCAAACTGGATTCAAGAAATTAGATTTATTTGATGAAAATAATGGGTACAGTAAAAATATAAAGGAAACAATGCTATTTTTTAACTAAATTTGCTCTTCTTTGAACTTAACTTAAACTTGTTAACTTTTTTTAACTTAAACTTTTAACTTTTTTAACTTAAACTTTTAACTTAACTATTTTTTTTTGAATGAAAGCGTTTATTTTCTAAAATAAATCAAATTCTGTGATTTCTCATGTGACGGACGACATAAATATATATTTCAATTATAATATGCACTACACTTTTCTTTTTATATGAATATCAGTTCACTAGCTTAACTATTTTATAATCCTGAGGGATTTAAAAATAATGATATAAAAATCTATAATCGTTAACTAAACTTCTGATTTATAAAAGAAAAATCGAAACCCTGGTTTCTAAAAGAAATCAAATCCTGAGAGTCAGCATTGCGAGGCGTAAAATTATTCCTCCATAACTCGGGAAAAATCCTTTTTTCCATTGAGTGAAGCGAGTTCCACCGGCAGGTTCTGACATCCTTCTGATTTCAACTCCTCCCGCAGAAGGACAAAAGAGAGGAGAGTTAACACTGCATTTCGACTTTCAAATGTCGAGGGAGACACAGAAACTCGCAACAGTCTGAATTGTTTTCCGCGTCCGCTATTGTTGGATGGAAATGGAGGATTTCCCTTTCATTCTTTTTACTCTTTTTTTTTTTTTTTATGTAAAATGAATTCTCACAGTTGAAATGCTCCGGCAGTTTTGGCTTCCATTGTTATTTTGCTTTTCTGTTGTTGTATATAGCTTTAGAGATGTAGGGTTTATTATTTTTTTTTAATAATTTCTTTTGATGTTGTTTCTTTCGATCATACAACCGTTTGTGTTTTGATGTGACTTATGCGAGGTGCTTCCTCGTCCGCCATTGTTGATGGAAATGGATGATTACCTTCTTCTTCTCTTTTTACTTTTTTTTTTATGTAAAATGAATTCTCACTGTTTAATTCTCCCACAGTTTTGGCTCATATTGTTATTGTGCTTTTTGTTGATATACTGCTTTATTAGAGATGTTTTTTATTTTGTAATAATTTCTTTTGATGGTGTTTCTTTCGATCATAGAACTGTTTGTGTTTTGATGTGACTTATGCGAGGTGTAAAAGATTTGTTGGCGGCATTTCAGAGGTTTTTGTTGTCAAATTATGGAGAGAGAGATTTAATTGTAAGAGTTCGTGTCAAGTGACATTTGATATTATGCATGGTTCAAACTTGTTTCTTGAAACAGTATTTATTTGATGCTAATAATGTGTACAGTAAAAATATAGAGGAAATGACGTTCCTTCTTTTTGAACCTAAATTTTTATATTGCTTTGTTTTTTGAATGAAATAAAATATTTCGATTTTTTTCATAATCTAGCTGATCTCTAGGCCTTTTTTTTCCACACCATGCAGTGATTTCCTGCAATAAATGGTTACGTAGATAAGAGGCAGTAAGATTTTTTTTATGTTGAATATTATAAGTAAATTCTCTTATGAAGGCTGTTATTTTTTGGTTAAAAAATTAATCTCATTGCGCAAAAAATCAAAATTAGTTAGTCGCCCTTCTCATTCATAGCTAAATTTTTCACAAATTTTCTTTAAATTCCCAATTGATTTTTAAAGCTAATTTTATTGTAATTGAAATAAAACAGTATTAATAAAGATGTATAACGTGTAAATTTATCGACATGTTTAACATATAAAAATTTCAAATCCATTAATATATTATCGTTGCGATTATTCCCATCACTGATTCAAAATAAATTAGCATTTATTGCAAAATATATAACAAATTGATGTTCATTAATCAATTTTAAATATTTATTATAAAAGATTTTTATTCTTTGAAATAAACAATTTGTGGTATTCTGTTTTTAAAATTGAATGCAGTATACTAATGAAAATTGACATATTTTAAGATGTATGAAATGTTTTTCCTCCCAAACATATCACCATTACTCCTCCAAATGGATACCTTAGATCTATGAGTCGGGCAGTCCTATAGGTAAGTAACCCTAGATACCCTCCATATAAAGAGTCCATTCAAAATTACTGTGGCACCAAACAAAGTTTTGTGATACTCAGATTAATCGACATGATACTTAAAATACATTAGGCGATCCATAAGTATCTAATATCAGTTCTCGATCAGAGAAAGCATTGTATTCAAAGGGAGTTTAATTGAGCTTCATTATAATAACTCTTTAATCAAAATCAATATAATAATGGGAGGAAAAGAGGATTATGATTTAATAAATGTGATATAATCCATAATTTGTGAATCTATCATTTGTAAAAATTTTACTTTGGATATGGCTCAATCAGTGTCAAAGTAAAAGTATTATAGTTCACATCCATAAAGGCATACGTTTTACCATACCTAGAAGACTTTTGAAAGTCATTGTTCCACATTTTCGTGTCTTAGAAATATCACAAAAATTTTTATGAAGCCTTTCTGCTGACAGCATCTGAATTGAACTGAATCGAAGAAGCATCAACTTCAATTGAAGAAGCTTTGTTATAATCTTGATAAAGCCCATCGTACAATTAATATATTTGCAAATGGATACCTTAGGGCTATGGGCGTGTACAGTAATAAGCTATAGGGTAAATTTATTCATACTATAGTCCCATAAGGTAAGTAACTCTAGATGACATCCATACAAAGCGTAAATGATACCAAACAAAATTTTGTGCCCAGATAATAATTGATATGAAACTCAACCTCGATAGAGAGTGAGATAGAGAAATATAGACAATAATCGATAAAATGCTCAAAAAACAGTAGGCAATTTATAACTATACAGTATCACTTCATGGTCAGAGAAAGAGTTGTATTCTCAAGGGAATTTAATTGAGATTTATTGTAAAAATTCTTTACACTAACACAATATAATAATGGAAGACAAAGAGGATTACGATTTAATAAATATGATATAATCAATCCTTTTTAATATAGTTGATTGACATTGATTGAGTCATATTCAAAGCCAATTTGACGATTGTAGCTACAACTTCAGCAGTTGTGTACCTCAAATTGACTTAATGACTCGAAAATTATGCCCTTACTTAGAGTCTCTTCTAATTGCCTTGGGATTTCCCTGTATGAAGATTTGAGTGGCTTATAAAACAAGTTCCATTTTATTCAGGGAAATGTTCTGCGGTTTTCTAAATTAGAAAACCTTTCCTCTGAACAATCGGGCAGTGAATCACGAGAATAATATTTCGGTTGCAATTGTTATTACTGAGTTAACAAGGCAAATAAAATTATAATTTGATGGAGTCCACGAGAGCTATAACACTTATGCCGTGAATCACGTAACGCTTCAAGCTTCGGTTCGAAATACTGTTATTATTATTTTATTTTTGTGCTACTGAATAATTTATATTTTTACCAATTGTGTTAATTTGGACTTAAGTAAATGTTTCAGGGGTTTAACTAATTCATCTTAGTTCCAGGTTGAAATTAAATCCTTATTGTTAATAAAAACCATTTGAAGTTTTTGTTAGTTCTTCACATTTATGTGATGAACTAACTAAAAACATTTATAATTATAGAATACCTAACCTTCTGTGCTAAAAGTCACTAATGTTAAAACAAAATTTAACAAACATAGAGGCGGGTTGTTCGAATAAATTTGCCCCATTTAACGTGAACGTAACGTTATACTGAAACACCCTCACAAGTTTAAAAATTGTCCAATACATTGACCAGTTTATCTGCCCATATAGCGTAAACAAATGCTCAGGTTGAAATCCCTTAAAACTACATTCAGAAACCAGGGGTACGATGGTGATTATACATAAAGCGTGTAATTCCAGCTTCAACATTCAAGTTGCAGGAAAGGAATGTTTCAGGTTTCTCTTATATGAGTCGTAATTGAGAGATGTAGTGTGCAGGTTGGACAACCAGATTGTAAGTGGTTATTTTCAGGTACGTGAGGCACATGTTTGAGAATTTAGGTCTTCATTTACACACGCAGAAAATTAGAGACACAATTTTTAACACATTTAAAGGCATATAATTATAGATTTTCAGAAGGACTTCGCGGAAAAGTTCGTATCATTAAAGTAAAGCATGCGACAAAAAACTTTTTTTGTTTTTGTGGTAAAGTATGCACTGAATAATGTGTGTTTCGAAATTAAAGTATGCAGAGGAAAAATTGTATGTTGTAAGTCTTGAAAAAAAAAATCTTATCGGAATAAGAATAAGCTGTGGAATAAATATTCATTTCTCAAATTATTTGAATTCAGAGAACAACTTATAAACAATTACGACTTTATTAAGATATAAATATTTTATTACAAAAATAAGTTCTCTCTTGTTCGCTGTATAGTGTTATTTTAAATTCTCTATATATTGTTTCGATATATATATTAATTTATTTTAAATTAATTTATTTTAACATGAGTTTTATATATATTTTTTTCTTGACTTTAAATTGAGTACGTCGAGTAATTGAGTTTTTTTGTAGTTGATTCATATAGTGATGTATGAATATCGTAGCTTATGATAAAGTGGCAGTTATTGTAAGCTGAATGTAGCAATCCCGTTATAGAAAGCGTATCTAAAATATCATTTACTGAAAATTGTAATTAGCAAAATAAATGCATATAACTATTATCCAATTACTCGAATCCAGCTTGAGCTGTAAACAGTAACTCAACTACAGCTTTAATTCAATTCGAACTACAATGGAGTCTCCATGTGATTCAGTTATCTTGTATTTGAACTGACGATTATATAATAACCATTGAATGTTATATTAAAAGGATAATGAAGATAATAATACTGCTACATTGTATTTAGTCGCTAGTTTAGATTTTGGCTAAATCCTTTGAAATATATCCTTCAACTAAACATTTTATCTACGACTGTTTACGTCTCGTTATCATCAATCAGATGATAATGATTTATGCTTATGTATAACATTATATATAATATATATACACACTTAATACACATTAATAAATATATATATATATATATACATTTAAAGATGGAAAAAGGTTTATTTTTTCTAAGAAATCAAAGCTTGTGGAATACATTTTACTTTCATTTATGTGATAGAGAATTAAAAAGTTTAAAATTCAGATTTTTTTTTTTTTTTAATATACCTTCTTCCATGCAAATTTTCTTCATATTCAAAGGAAACTCTCGGCTTATTTTAATGATGCATTCGCAATATTTCAAATAAAAAAAAAAAAACATATAATTACTTTCAAAAAAATTATTTTATTAAAACTCTGCATTTTTAAAGCAAATTTTGGTTTATCAACAAATAAAATTGTATTAATTAATTCAGTTTTGCTAATTTAGTTAAGAATAATCTAATTAATTAGTCTCTATCCTTAAATTGATAAAGTCGGCCAAGAATAAACAGCGCAGGATACTCATATCTTTTTATACACAAAGATTATGATCACTACATAAAAAACAAAATCTTGATTTCTATTATGTGCATAATAATGACTACATGACTACATTTTGATTTACATAGTAAATCATTTAAAAATGAAATGGAAATTGCTTAAGAAAACCATTGTTAATATATTCATTTGTTTACAAACAACTTACAAATACCGGGATATCTTCTTGGTTTATTATAACAGTTTTATGCTTCCTAAAAAGTTCGCCTAATCAATCACCAATAACGCCAAAGATTTAGCCAACAAATTTTTACTTTGTCTTTTTGCGTAGAGCAGAATATGGTTTCTTTGACATTTTTTGTATAAAAACAGAGATTAAGCAAAATTACAAAGAAATACGCTTAACATGTTATAATGTGTAAATTAGCACTTTTTAATAATTCAACCTAATAATTTTTTCCTCTTTACTGATTTAATTACAGCTATCAATATTTATACTAACGTATGTTCAATTGATTAATCAAATGGCTGAAAAACCAAAATAATTTAATTCCTTTTAATTTTTGGATAATTATCTGTTGTAAATATTTATATTCTGCATGATTCTTCTCATATATACTTATGTTTACATAACGATGGCTACTTACTGATTTACATAGACAGGCTTTCAAGAAGAAATGTTTCGAAATGCATTACGTTTAAGAAGTTAATTTTAAATATTTTCATTTTCTTACAAACAACTTGTCGATGCCCGGAGATTTTCTTGGCTTATAATTGTAGAAAGATGATCACTTTAGATATGAGATCAATTGCCTAGTCAATGGCCAGAATAGCCAAAGATTTCGCCGAACAAAAATTTACAACCAGTCTTTTGCATAGTGCACAGTAGGTTGACAAATATTTTATATATTTTTAATTTATTAATCAAATGGTTTTAATAATAATTTTATTTATTTTATTATTATTGTTTTTAAAATTTTCCTCCATAAATTTTTATATGTTACCAAATAATGTTCATACATCGTTTCCTTATTAAGAAGTGTGCTAATAATATAATTTTAAACTAATATTATTATCATAGAACTGAATTCATTCTGGTAAATTCAGTCATATCTATAAAATAAAAAAAAATTATAATGTATGATAATGTATGATGAACTTTTTTAAAATTTAAGTTCGCATTTGGAAATTAACCAGCAATAAATCATTTTCCGATGCGTCAAATACAAAAACTTGAAATTATGGATTTCAAGCCTTTTAAACCCATACATATTTCTGCTTCATTGAACCCGACCCATATATCAGCACAACATTTCATCAAACTGAAAGTTTAATCACTTAAAAAACATTAAACACTCCTTAAACGGGCAGACGCCATAATAAATCCAGAAATATTTTTCAAACTCATTTTACAGTTCACTACAGATACAATGCACGGGTGCATAAGATATATGACACTTATGATCCGGAAATAACTACATGCTTTCTTAAACCCAAGTTCCAAAAGGGTGGCAGTTTTTCCATTCTCACATCGTTTAAAAGGGATAAAAGACCTGCAATTTTTTTTTCTAATGCTTCAACGATTTTTCTTTTACAAAAATCTGCATTTTAAATACAACAAAATCTTGTTCAGAAAATTTTTTTCACTGGCATTCCTTCCAAAATGACTATAAATAAGGGAATACGCAGCATGTTATTAACTCGATATTTTTCACCCCATTAGAAGCGCCAGCTTATCTACAATAAGTTTAAAGTCGTCGACTTTTCACTGAAAAAAGAAAATAAAAAAAATAATGGATTATAATGAACTGTTTGGTGAAAGTTAGAAAGAAATGTTGAAAATTGAAGCGGATGCGGTGCGCACTTTTAAAAAACGTTTATCATTTTTTGCTTAAATAGACGGCTTCGTTGATTATTTTTCATAGTGATTAACATAGATTTGCATAGTGATGATTG
>BPLR01014361.1:0-25225 GCA_021605095.1 Caerostris extrusa | reverse complement strand
GATTTTTCAATTTTTTTTAAAGAATTTAAAAAAAAATAATAATCAATATTATATTTTATTCATATGCTTATAAATATTACATAATATATAACTTTTGACTTATTAATTAAAATATTTCTAAAAAGTGTTTTAAGTATTTTTAAATGTGTAAAAATTTTTAAATATAACTCTTATAGTCAAAAAATCAGTTTCGATTGTTTTATTTCTTATAATGTTGAAAATATTCGATAATTATTTAGAAATTATTGCTTAAAATTTGAAAAAATATATTTATTTTATTTTATAACTATAATTATTTATTAAGTTTAAATAATTATGTGTATTTTAATTTTACAATAAATAAAAAGAAAAAAAATGATATCTTTATAACAAACAAATTAAACTTAGAAAAAAATTTTAAAAAATGGAATGCAAAGAAATATTTTAAAAATAATTTATAGTTCTCAACAAAACCAATCCTTCTGATATATGGTTTATATCTAAATCCAACTTCATCTTTGAGAAAAAACTAAAAAAAAATCAACTCTATTCAATTCGTTCTATTTGCCTCGAGTCAAAGGTAAATTCAAAGTGTTTTGAAAATGCAGAACTTTTGAACGAATACAATGAAAACAACCGTCAAAACCTGACTCGGAATTTTCTGGAAGCAAATTTTATGGGATAGAGAAAGGTTCACGAGGAACAAAAACGTGAGAAAATTTATCTCTAAATCTCACCAAATCAATGCCATCTTTACTTTTGTCCAATTCTTTTCCGCGAGCATTTTATTCCGTAGGTGAAAGAAGAAGAATTGCCAAAAATACCCACTCGCTGCAGATTATCCAGGCGAGGCACTAGACAACAAACCAGTGGAGACTCTCACAGAATTAAACATTTCTTTCTTTTTCTCGTAAAGAATTCCACTTCGCGTTCTGCCGTGAGTTACGGTCGACTCAGGAGCATTTATGTCATCCACTATGCATGGTGGAATGAGATAAATTCAAGGTGATAAGTATGGCTGCGTTTAGTGTGATTTAGGGAGAGAAAGTGAATAGTGTGAGGAACAATATGCCTCTCGCGTAAGGTTTCATTAGAAGCTTTTTTTTCCCTTTTAGACATTATTTTCTTGCTGTCCTATATTAGTAACACTTTTCCAAGGATTCCTAGGCAACAATGTTTTTTATAAACATAGAATATTCTGACTATTTATGTAAATTACAGTTATGTAAAATTTTTGGGCATTTTGAAAATAATTTCTTACATATGATGATATTTTTTCTAACTCATCATTGGGCGCGGTCATGGGTGGATGACCAGTTATATTTTTAGTCTACAAAAAAATTTGGGACCTGAATGGCCGAGTTCTAGCGCTCTTTTTCGAAAATAATTTCTTACCTATATGATGATAATAAACCGTAGGTTGCAATAACAATCCAAAGTTTCTACCTACGGTGCTCCATCACAACAGAAGCTGCTTCCCCTTCAATCATGGAGATAGCCAAGTGGGATAAGAAAAAAAACAACAACAACATAATTTGCAATAACAATATTTCAAATATAGATATTCATATTTATATGTGAAAATCAAAATAACATTAATCAGAAAATCTAACAAATTGCTAACAAAGTAGCTCATTTTGTAACTTCAAATGAACATTTATCAATAAAATTCGTTTAATTTCTCAAATAATTATTTTTGTAGCAAATATAAACAATATTGATAAAATATCGATGTTTTTACAACGCTAATGAATGAATAAAGTTGTCATAATGGCATTATCAGTTGTCATAAAAAGGAATAAAGTAAAAATAAATGAAGGAAATGAATAAAATTGTGTAACAGATGCTAAATACTATTAATTATAATTTTATGAGTTATGATTTTGAATCTTCGACAAAAGTATGTCATAAAATTATCAAATTAAAATATATTATTATATTAACGTACATATATTAATCTATAATATAACTACATAAATAAATATAACTAATAATACTGTATAAAATAATCTAAAATATAACTTGATATATCTCTAAAGCAGGCAGAAGTGTGTAATTAATAATGCACTACATAATTAATTAATAATTTAATTATGTAGTGCATTGTTATTACATGTTACAAATATATTAATAAAGTTAATTAATGGGTTGATAAAATATTAATTCATATAAAAAAGTTAAATGTATTAATTAATGTATTGATAAAGTATTAATTAATTTAAAAGTTTCATTAAGTATTATCAATGTATTAATAAAGTACTGGATAATTATTAACACTACTACATAATCAAAGTGATTCATTATCATGAATAAAAAATAGAAATATTACTGTGCAAATTTTTAACCAGAATGTAAGAAAAATTATTTACTTTGATACAAGTAAAAATTGATGAAAAATATTTAATTTCTGTCGAAATTTTAACTAAGGTTAAGTAAAAGTATGTTTAAAATCAAGGTCCACAAAAATTCCTTGTCATATAAAAATGAACTAAAATGCAATGAATAGAAAGTTATCTACACAAAAAGTATTCATTTTAATTATTCTGTTACCCGTAACTTGATTTTAAACCTTCAACGGTATTTTTAATAAATTTTAACAAAGTAAAATAATTTGAATAATAACATAAGTTGGATATCTCTTAAACATAGAAAGGCATTATAATAATGCATGATGAGAGAGATGCTTGTTATTATACGTGAGGTAAAGAATAGAATATTATTGTTATCAGACTTTCAACAAGAATGCATTAGGAATAAAAAATTATAATCTTTAATTAAAAGCTAATTAAAAGTTGTCCAAAATATTTAAATTTTGACAAAGTTTTAATTAAAATTAAGTTAAAAGAAAAGCAAAGCAAAGTTTTAATTAAATATTAAAACTTAAATTAAGTTTAATGTTAAACTAAAGCATGTTTATTTAAAACAAGGTACTTTTAAAACCAAGACCCACAATAAAAATGTACTTAAGTGCGTAAATCTTGTAACATAAAAATGTACTTAAGTACAATAACAATGAATATTATCTACGTAATTTATCTACTTTATTTATATTAATCATGTTGTTATATTCATATCAAATTATTTTTATGGCAGAAAGAATTCAGATGTAGATGTAAAATGTACTTTTATTTAAAAAACTGTTAAATTCAAGATAGATTTTTTATCGGAAAAAAGATTATTTAATACTGATAACAATATTTTCTACATATAGAACCATTAAATAAGTATCAATTTTTTTTAAATTTCGTGTATATATATTTTTTAAGATGTTATATTTTTAAGTCTGTTATTTGATAAAATTGCTATAATACTTGATGAAGTGAACTATTTGAATCAACAGTAAAAAGGCATGTGGTCAGGTGGTTCCCTGGTATACGCCTATGCAGAATTTGTGATTTTAAAAATTGTAAAGTATCAATACTCCAAATGGATGAAGTACTCGTTTCTCGATTGCTCAGTGATGACGAATTCATGAAAATTATGTTATTTGCTTAATTCAACAGAAGAAGAATCAACAAAAAGAACACGTGGTCAGTTGTCAGTGGCCCTTGGTATAGGCCTCTGTAAACTTTGTGATTTTAGAAGTTGTAAAGTATCAGTACTTTCTAAATATGCAGTACTCTTTTCTTCATTGCGTGGAGAATTCTTAGTGATGGAGTGGTAGGGAACTCATGAAAATCAAGTAATTTGCTTAATTACAATAAAATCATTAACTCATCTTGGTATTTATGGAAAGAGACCGAGGAATAACTATCAATAGATAACAACGTGATATCTGTTAGATATGAGACTGATCGCTATTAGATATTATTCAGATTACAGTTAGCATAAATGCCTGGTAGATATCAGATGCCCACTGAATTTTAGTCTAGAGCGTCTTAGGATTTCAAATACGTGAGTTCCATTAGGCCAGATTAGACTATATTGCAGAGTTTCAACCTTTATATTATATTCTTGCAAAGTCTTCCTCCACATACCACCGTTTGCCTGTCGCTTTACTAAAACTTTAATATTTAATAACTATTTTAACTATAATCTAAAAATAATCACATTTTATTTTAATAGCAGCTACCGAATTTTAAATGATGATTTTAATTCTAATATCTTAATGAATAGTATGAAAACATTTATTTTACTCAATTGTAAAACATTTTGAACTTATTTATATATATATTTAAATGCAAAATATATATAAATAAATTTTGTTAGCTGAACTGTACTCAAGTTATGAAGTTTCAAAATGTTGCTATCGAATGTTAGTTATAGGAAAGTTAGTTAGCTTTAAATTTATTTGAACCATCTTCGCTATAACCTTTATTTACAAATAATAATATTATTTTCTAAGAATGAAATACTTCTTACGAAAATAAATGTTTGTAATAGGAGAATTGAACCTAAAAATAAAAGTATGATAATTCAAAAGGTGTGTACAGATTTTTGTGACGATTTTGGAGGAAAAAAAATATATATAAATAATAAGAATTTTATCTTCTAATATGTTGGACCTAATAGCCCTTTTATTGGCCTATCATATATATCTTAATTTCCAAGATAATTAGCTTTAACATAACAATTTACCTTGATTACCAAGATACTTTCCTTGATTATTAAGATAATTTCCAAGATTTCTTAAAATATCAAAGTTGAATTTGTTCTACTCCTCCCCCCAATCTTCCAGAGTCCCTACAATGTCTGCGGATACCGCTTACAAAAAGCTCGTTTTAAAAGTCCAAATGCACTACGAAATGAATTCTTTTGTGCCCATTATAACTCTCAACAAAAGTATTTCATTCTTCATAGAATAAAAGCAGCCATACTATTTTGTATCTGATACCATACTTTTATTAACAGATTTATCATCATTATTTATATCTTCTACATTGTATACTTCGTTTCACTTATAATTATGCTAATAACATAGTATTACGTTAATTACAGTTACTCTCAAGTTATGTTAGTTACTTAGTATATTGCTTTTCTTTTTCTGTATAATAATTCATTATACTCATGTATTTGTATAAACGTAAGTTTTTCTTTTATTATTATTATTATTATTTTTCAACCTAATTGGTGAAGATTTACATAGGGTAGATGGGTGAGGTGAAAGTAAAGTAAAGCATAAAGCTTTGAAAGCTAACCTTATACTGATAAAATTCACATGAAGATTGTTGGAATAAATTGATGAAATGTCTTTGAAAATAAGTTGGTTTTTTACAAGTTACTATCAGTTTTTCTACTTTTTTATTTTATGCTATATGTATGTTTAGTAATAATAATAATAAAAACCTTAGAAAAACTTAATTTTGACAGTTTTTCTACTTTTATTTTATTTTATATGTCATTTTGGCATAGCGACCATCGTTGTTTTTTATAATAGTAATTATTAATAACGAAACCTTAGAAAAACTTTCCTTGTTTTCTCTGAGATAACATTGTATGTATTTTTCTCGTCTTTTTTATAATAAATCCATGTCAGATAAATATATCCTAGCCTTGTAACTACATGTTTCCGTTTTTCCTACCAAATAATTACCATACAAACAATCTGCACATAGGCTTTCGTGAGAAACAATTTTGGCATTGGCCAGCGACCATCGTTGTTTTTTATTAACTTTAATTATATTTTGTAATTTTATTTAAAGTTCCTACAGAGATTTTACTGATAGTGTGATAGTTCTTGGGGAATTGGCCCTTTTTTAAAAACAAGATAACTTTACACAGAAAAAGAGATGATGTATGTATCTGCGATATAAATGCATTTTTCTTTATCGCACTCATAAGTAAACTTTTACTAATCTTTCCTTTTATTAGTTATGTCACTTGTTTTGTGTGCCAAAATATAAATATATTTTCCATACTTTTTTTCATAACAGAATGAGATTATTTCTTTTCATAAAAAACAAAAATATAGCCTTCGATCCATTGTTTATAATACGAAGATATTTTAGAACAATGAATAATTTTGATTACGAAGACGATAATTAAACCCTATTCCGAATTGATATCCTTATGATTTTATTTTTTCATTAAATTTAATTGATGAAGAAAACCAAACTCGTTACAAACATATCTGAACACCCTCTGTAGACCTCTACAGTAATGTGATCTTTTCCTCCTGAAATTAAAAGCAGCATCGAACCTAGAAATATTTATTTAAAAAAATATAATTTGAATCTTTTAAAAATTACAAAAGAAAGAGGTATTTTCGTGGGCTCATGAATAAAAATAACAGTGTTCCTAATTTTCCTTTTTTAGTTATTTTTCATTATTTTAATGATGTATTTTTATCATCTAATTATCCGAATTTCCATTATTAAACAAAAATTTAATTCTATGGTATATATTTTAACTGTGACGTTTTAGTATAATATTTTAAACTATTCTAAGGAATATATGACACATGATATTTCGTAATGAAACAACTTTTGTATTTTACATAAACAAAGTCTAAACAAATTAGAAATAATTTAGCTGGGAAGTAAGGTAATATGACTAATAAGTGTATTATCATCATGATAATGTATGTTCATAAATGTACTTCATTCTTATTTCATTAGAAGAAGCAATACCAGACAAGAGTAAAAGGTTATTTTAACTCAACTTTAAGAATTCGCTACTGTAAAGTTTGCATTGTACGCAAATCATGCAACTGAGTTAGACTCTAACAGATAACACTGCTCATCGTCCAGAGTTAACCATCATTCACTGCTTGACAAAATGAATTATGTTTGCTCTGACAAAAGCACTGAGCTGAATACAGTTAGTTTCTCACATATCTTGGTTGTAGAAAATGAAATGATAATTTATGATATTCATTTCAGCGAAAATGGGAAAGATACTAATGAAATATTAAAAATTTAAGTAATTATTTGCCACAATTTTTTTCTTGTCTTAAGCTTTCAGTGAGTCAAATGTTAAATTATTTTAATTAACATATCTTTACGAAAAATAATTAACAGTGCAGGTATGCATTTATTAGCATTGGAAGAAATTGGATGTAAATATTTATTTATAAGTTCATTAAGTTATAATAATAAAGCTAAGAAAAGTTTTCAAATATATTAAGTTAAAACCTGAAACTAAATACAGAGCAGTATAAATAATTGAGGTTTCTGCAAACTGAATAAAACATTTGATGCCTTTTTTTTTTTAGATCTCAACATGTTCTTGCGATCACAAAATCAGAATTCAACATTAGGTACAAGACTTGGCGGAAATTCCGCTCACCTTTTGACAAAAAAACAAAATGTAATATATAATAAGATTAGCACAGATACCATAGACCATAAACAAGACAATAATTAAATAGAAACAATGTTCTAAATTCAGATAGAGTTATCAGATTATAAATATCGCTGATGGTATCTGGGGTTTTACTTTGCATTGATTTGATCGGAAAATATACCATGAGGTTTTCCTGTCATGCGACATGTTTAAATGTTATAGGAATTTTTATTTCGGTTTATATACCGATTTTTAACTTTGGGTAAATTTTTTTTAAAATAAAATGCATTCTCAGCTCATATAAGTATCGTCCTATATTTAGAAATACTACGATATGTGATCTGCAATTGAATCTATTTCTCCCATGCAGTTAAGCACCTTGTGGCCAATTGGCTAGTGCTCTGGCCTTTGGGGCTGCTTCAGATTCGAATCCTGGCGGTGGCATGCATGTTTGTTAGTGATTCGGAATCCACGTTAAATTGTAGATCCCGGTCTAATTAACCTAGAGTGTGCAAGAAATAACCGTAGAGCGACAAAACAAAACCGAAGCAGTTAACTCTCGGTTGAATTCTAGTCACTCAGACAATGGATGAATTCTGCTATAATAATTAATCTTGATGTGATATAATGAATTAAAACATTGTTGGATGTAAATATGAATTTATAAGTCCTAAAAATAAATTTAAAATAAATTAAGTTAAAACCTTAAACTAAATATAGAACAGTATCTGATAATTGAGGTTTGACTGACAACTGAATAAAACCTCTGATGTCTTTTTTGAATCTGAGTATGTCCTTGCGATCACAAAATCAGAATTCAACATTAGATACAAGGCCTGGCGGAAATTCCTCGCACGGAATTCCATCAACCGTCACTTTGCATACAAAAAGAGCTCTAAGGAGGCGCGAAAATTTCACTGTTCCTTTCGAAATCACTCCGATAGACACCGAAAAGAATCCCCTTAAGTGTTTTCACACTCATCACAGCTGCTGCCATAAATCGATTGCGAAATTACCACAAAAAGATTATTCTGCCAAATGCGGAACAAAACGTTATCCTGGAAAGAAAGAATTTGATGAACAATAGGAAAATAAAATAGACTTTGCAGACGATACTGACGTGTAAGTAAAAGTTTTTTTTTTTTCCTTAAAAAAGGAACAAAATAATAATAAAAAAAAAAGAATATCGTCCTGTTTACAGATAATCATTTTATTGTTTGCAGAAGGTTTGGCAAAAAAAAAAAAAAAAATATTTATTCTAAATATGTTTTAGCGGTTTTTTGAAGGGGGAGGGATATGGAGAACATGTGCAAACACAGTCTGTGAGGAAATTTGTGGTGAGGGAATAAAGAACTTTCTTAAAAATAATGATGTTGAAAACAATGGAAGGGCGTTACACATCACGCCGGTGAATAATAATCATGTAAGATGCGGTCGTAGAGTGCGATTTTTCTACTTTGGAAAAGAGTTTGTACATAAATATATTTGCAAATGAAAAAATAAGAAGCTCTTAAGGAACTTTTAAACAAAGCTTTAAATAAAATAAACTTGCTTCAAGTTACTTGTTAAGTTTTAATGTACAACTTGTTAAGTTTTAATGTACAAAGTAACAAATTTTAAGCTTTAAAGTACTTATACTAATCAATATCTTGAACTAATTTTAAATGAAAATTCAATTGATCTATAAAAATTAGTATAATACACTAGATTTATTAGATTATTTATTGCAATAAATTGCATCTATAGAATTGTTTATTTCATTATGTCATAAAATTCTCGACTGGTCATTAAAATTGCTACACCTTCTTGGTATAGCAATTTTAATGGCCAGTCGAGAATTTTATCGAGTGACATGGTCATACTGGCCGTCATAGTCATACTGGCCCATCACCTGGCCTAATGGTATGGGGTGCTATTGGATATACGTCTCGGTCACCTCTTGATCGCATTGACGGTACTTTGAACACTGGACATTACATTTCTTGTGTGTTACGATCTGTGGCTCTACTCTTTATTCGAGCCCTGCTAAACCCTACGTTTCAGCTCCCTTGATACGGAAAATGTTCTGTTGCCCTGGCCTGCACGTTCACCAGATCTCTCGCCAATAGAAAACGTCTAGTCCATAGTTACTGAGCGACTGGCTCGTCACCATACGCCAGTCACTACGGTTGATGAGCTGTAGGATTGTGTTCAAGATGCATGGACATCTATACCTGTATATGCTATCCAATCCTGTTTGACTCAATGACCAGGCGTATAAGTGTGTTTATTACTCCCAGAGGTGGTTGTTCTGGGTACTAGGATCTATGCACCCAAATGTTTTGAAAATTTAATCATTTGTTATTTCCAGTATATTATATTTGCCCAATAAATATAATTTTGTTATCTACATTTCTTCCTAGTGTAGTAATTTTAATGGACAGTAGAGTATACTGAATTTTATTGTATTTAATATTTTAAATTTACTTTTTAAAAAAAAAAAAAAAAAACTTAATGCTTATTAAATATACAATATATTTTTAAAATAGTAATAAGATAATTAAATACTATACTGAAAACCTCTTAAACTTTTATTTATTGTACTAAAAATAATTTTAATACGACATCAACTGTTATTTTAAAAGTTCATTGCATAGATAATTTTTTTTCCTTTTTAGAGTAATTTTTGAAAAACAAAATTACTAACAAATTTTGTCAAATATTCTGAGACTAAACTTTAAAAATATGACCATATGATTTTTATGAGATTAAAATATTTTATTATTTAAATTTATTTTATTAATTTTTTAATTTCAATTTAATTTTAATTTCATTCACATTTAAATTATTTTTATTAATTTTAAATTAATTACAAATTATTTTAATTAATTTAATTTATACATTTTTAAATTTAACGATATTTTCATTTAAGGCCCCAGGCTAACGGAAATGTGTCTACGATTTTTTGCTACATTAGCGTATAAAAACAATCCCTGAATTAAGCTTTAGATGAAGTTCTAAAACTTCTTGGCTTACACAAAGAAATATATATCAGTTAACTTAAATCATGGTTTATTATAGACTTAAATTAATACAAAGTATGCTGTCATAACTACTCACGAGAAAACAAAGTAAATTATCTGTTTTCTTTAAAAAGACTTCAAAGAAGACCTTTGCCTTAAAATAACAACTGAAGTGATACCATTTTTTAAAGACATTAACAATTTAGTGAAATTAAGGATTCTTCATAAATATCACTCCTTTTAAAACCTCTCAAAGGGTTTTAAAAATTAATAAAACTCATCTTAAGATATTTCGTAGTGAATTAAATTATCTAAAATAAGCTGAAATGAAAAGTTAAAGACATATTTTGAAATCCTATAAAGAGATTTTAACAAGGAAGTTTTATTTTAAAATTACATGCTTTAATATTTTTTTCGTTTTTTTTTTTTTTTGGTAAAAAGTCTACATAACATTTCTAAATAGTTATTTTATATAATATTATGCTATTTAATATCTCATTAACTTCTAATTAAACAATTGCGACAATTTAATATTGCTTCCCATTAGAAATCTAATAAAATAGTCTAATAAATAGTTTTATCTACATGTTTATAGGGTTACAAAACGTTTTAGGGATCACTTTTTGGTGCATTTGTATTTCTTAATACTAATGCAAAAATAGCAATGTTTCTCAGTATGGCAAACTTTTAGCATAGTAAATTTGTCTACAATGCTTTGGCCATAATTTCAATGCATTTAGCATCATTATCCTGATTTTATTCACTTCTTGTGAAATAGCTTTTATAAGGCCTCTCAGAGTTTAAACTTTCCTCTTAATTAGCTCTTTTTTTTTTAAGTATATCAGCAAAAATAATTATGGTGCTTCAACAAGACTCTCTGGCATCCAATGATTAGTCTTATTACACTTTCCCTCGTTGAGTATTTCAATGAACTTTTAGAAGTATGTGAAGGTGCTGAATCTCGATGAAAACTTCAAGGTTTTGTATATCTTTCAATACATTTGGACACCATTAGATACATTTTGATGAATTTTTTTCTCAAAAAGACTTTAAACTTTTTAAAATGTAGTGCTTTGAATTGATCTTAGCTCTTGGTTGCAGAAAACGAAGTTTAATGCTTCAATTTACAGAAATACCCCTCCAAAACTTCTGAATATGGTTTCGCATTTAAAGGACTTGAATCTTGACTGTTTGTCCTCTACATACTGCTTAATGCACTTTATATTTTTGGTTTGTATCCAAGAAAAAGATACAGGATCATCGGTTGACATCTCTTGACCATCTCGATCATCTTGTTGACTTGCATTTACAGACTTAGCCATAATTACCTGTGTTGGAGGATCAGCTTTAGAGACCTCCTTAATGAGACATTGCATCATAGGTTTATCCGTTTGCTACATTAACATCTCAACCTTGACATCTGGACTTCCCATCGTTTTTCTTCAAATGTGAAATTTTCATCTTATTGATATGACTTGAAAATATGGATGTTGCCTTTTTTAAAGTTTGAATCACTATGGATCCATTGAGGTTCTGTAAAATTGACCAATTTAAGATTTATTAATTTTTATCTGAAGCATTACTTTGACAAAAATTATTTGTCGCCATGTATGACTACGCAGCAGTCACTACTTAAAAGGAAAACATTTAAATGTATAGTGGTAGCTAACATCAAAAGTGATTCCTAAGATTTTTTGTTAAGGTGTATATGCAGCTTATGAATTTTTTAAAATAATAAAAATACTTCTGAATATATCGATATATTACCTTAGTTTGTTATATTTTCGTTGATAATTGAGATCAAAATCAATAATTACATGCAAATGCTAATTTTATTGCTTTTTCTTAGTTGTTAATGTGAACTAGACTCATGTCCATAAATTAAGGACAATGAAGTTCAGGCAAAGAAAGAGACAGAAGCAAAACAAATTTGACTTATTTGTAAAGTCTATTTATTAAACAAAAAAAGGTAAAGCTCAAAAAAAGATACTATATGTTTGACATAATTAATAAAAATTGCGATTTTTACTCCCTGGAGCAAATTTCAAAAAAGAACCTATTTACAAAAAAAAAAAAAACAGTATAACAGGGGTTAGTATGATTGTTAATATGGAGTATGTCTCCCGGACGATGCAATACAGGCCTTACAACGCCTAGGCATGCTGAGTATCACATTATCAATCTGATCTTGGGAATATTACACCACTCATCAAGCAATGCCCTCCGAAGTTCCGGTTGACAGGTGGAAAGGGGTTGAGGGCTGCAATTCGTCGGCCAAGTATATCCCACACATGCTATTTTCGATTCAAGTCCGGTGAGAATGCTGGCCAATCCATACGGGTGATATCCTCAATTGAAGACATTCGTCTACAATGTTTGCACGGTGAGGACGGGCGTTGTCATCCATAAACAGAAATTCAGCACCCATGGCGCCCCGAAACAAATGTGTACATGTTCTTCCAGAATAACATCCCGATAGATGAGGCCTGTCATCGTTACACTCTGAATATGCAGGTCAGTTCTGGAACCAAGAATAATTCCTTCCCAAACGAGCCATCCTGCACCACCGTAACGGTGTCGTTCAATGGTGTTCTCTTGGTGGTAACGGGTACCTGGCGTTCTCCATATGAAAGTCCGGCGAGAATCAGACTGCAAACTAAACCTGGTCTCGTCGGAAAACATCACACAAGACCACTGTTGCGGTGTCCACAATGCATGCTCTCTACTCCAGGTTAATCGCTGGCGACAGTGAGTTGCGGTAAGTGGAACTCATCTGACAGGCCTACGAGCATATAGACCAATGTACCTAAGCGTCTGTACACGGTCTGCCTTGAAACTGTCGTACCGGTAGCTCAAAGAGCTGACGAGACAGGTCTGATGCTGTGCTCCGTCTGTTTCTTTTGGCAGTAACTGCTAAATACCGGTCCTCATTCGGCGTTGTAACTCGGGGGCGACCTGTGCTGTAACATCTACTCACATTACCATCATCTTGGAATCGTTGCCAAAGCCTGGAGATGACACTCTGGGCGATTCCAAGTTCCTCGGATACTTCCAGCTGGGTACGTCCACATTCCAGTCGTCCGATAATTCTACCTCGTAAAAAATCATCCAAATGCTTCCTTTGTGCCGTAACCATGCGGTTATTGCACTGAAAGGCTTTTAAAAACGCTTGTGAAAAATTTTACTTCTTTCCCACCATTCCTTATATACCCCTCTCTTACATTCTCGTCATTGTGACGTACTATCAGCGCCATCTGGTGGTTTCCCGTAATTTGCATATTCTTCTTCAAGATGTGTGTAATAATTCTACAGGTGAAATTTTTATTTTAGAGTTCAATTTCTGTGTGATTCTGAATTATCCTTAATTTATGGGCATGAGTGCATAAGGCAACAGTTTATACACTTTTAATGACTACAATTTCATCAGACAATGTCTTCAGTGATAAATGGATTACTGGTGGCAGAACTGATATAATGAGATTTATGGATTTTTAATGTATATAGTAAGGATTCACCACGCATTCCCTCAAGAAGCTATAACTTTAAACTGAAAGTTAACAGATATTTCTTTCAAGGACGGCTGACCCTTACGTTAGACTTCGGACTTTGAACATTTTTTCCGTCCGTGAGTCTTTGGAACCGATAGTGGCATAGGAAAAGAGAAATTAGGCTGTGTGCCGAGTCGAGTGAAAAGTTCCAGGCAATACGGAGGGTACAACAGTCGAGAGAAGAGTTCCAAAGAGTACGGACGGTACAAAAAGATCCTTAAACAAACTGGCTTTTAATATGATTTTGAAAATATTTGTTATTTAATTGTGTTTTGTGTGTTATATATTGCAGTTGTGCAGTGCGGTCTTTTAAAATTTAATAAATATGATAGTTAAACATCGTGTTTTTATTTTGAGAATTAATTTTTCGTATCCATGAACAACACTCAATCAAGACCACACGCATATCCTAACCTAACTTTTACTTATTTAAATCAGCTAACTCAGACTTTTAAAGTATTTTTAGAAAAATATAGTTATTTAACAAAAACAATTATATACTTCTCTGAAGTAAACTGACAGAATGTAAGTAAATAATAGATTTATAGATTAATAAATGCTCTTAAGTTGTATATGAATTTTATTATATTTTGGAACATTTTCAATTATATAGTAACTTAGTAAAGTGTGAAATGAATTAAACTATTTTTTTTATTAAAGTATATTTCTTTTTGTAATTTTTCAACTTAAAATGTATTAAATAGATATTATTCAGTTGATTGATTATCTGAATACATATTACTTTTAACATAGCTTAATTAATTAATATAAGCTAGTATATCAATCTTTAATGTGAACATGTATTATTAGATTAACCTATAAAAACTGACAAAATAATAAATTCGAATTTATTGTAAAAATAAAAGTATAACGGTTTTAATTTTGAAATACATCAGACATTTTCTTATATTGACTTTAATATATACTCAATAAAACATTCGCTTTTTAAAAGCAAAAGGACATATCCATTTATAAATACATATTTTAATGATCCTACGTTAAGTAAATATATCTTTTCGTTTCTAAAAGCGAAAAAGTAGTAAACTCTACTGGATTACTTAAATAAAAAAAAAAAAAAAAAAAACGGTAATTCCATATAATTTCAAAGAAATATCAATACCAACTAGCTTTTTACTCTGGAGAACACTGTAATGAATACATTTCCTTGAGCCCTATTCCTTTTAATGACAAGAGCTTTTAGGATGAAAAAATGGGTCTGCTTCTTAGAATTACTTCTGGGAATCTCTTAGAAATAAAAAAACTGAATGAAAAAACATGTTACAACTCTCTTTCGTTACTGATGCTGATTTATTTCTTGATGCATGGAGTACAATTTCATCACTATTATCCAGTTCTTGCTTGAAACTGATTAAATTAAAGTGATGTCTATTGGATTTATACTTTTTTTCTCTAAGACAAAAATATACGGAAAAAGCATATTTCCCTTTAGAGTGCTTTTTTTAGTTATTAAATACATTTGGGAAGATATTTATTTTGATTTAATGTCTATCACGAATAGAAATAAAATTTTAAAAGGGGAAATTAAAAGAAATTGTGTTATTTGACATTGCATTAAATTGTTGGATTCTTATAATAATACTTTTGTATTGAAATATTTTGAAAATTCTAATAAACATTTTGTAAAATATTTTGATTATGTTTCATAAATACTTTATTACAGAAAATTACTATAATTTAAAATTGCTATAATAATACGTTTTATAAAAATTACTAATTGAACTACTATTCAGTAATAATTTTGTTTCAAACTTTTAGTGAGTTAATATCTTAGAATTCATAAGATGAATATCTTGTGAGATTCATTATTATCTATAACAAATAGAAGAAAAAAATTTAAAAGAGGAAATTAAAAGAAGTTGTGTAATGTGACTTTGTTTTATGTGTTTGGATTCCTGTAACAATACTTTATTTCTATATTGAAATATTTCGAAAATAAGTTTGATTATGAACGTTTCATAAATGTTTTATTACAGAAAATATAACTTCTTTATCAAAATGTTTCATAAAAATAGCAAATTGAATTGCTATTTAGTTAACAATTTTAGCTTCAAATTTTTAGTGAGTTACTATCTTATTGATAAGATGATAATAAACATAATAATATGTTTTATTGCATAAATAAAAATAAAAAATAAATTTTGAAAGGGAAAATAAAAGTAGTGTGTGATTTGAATTTGAATTTTTGGATTCTCATAATAATACTTGTTGTTATAATGTTTTTGTACTGAAATATTTCGAAAATGTAATAAACATTTTGTAAAAGAATTTGCGTTAGGAAGGTTTCATAAATACTTTCTTACAGAAAATTAGATTTCTATATTAAGATGTTTCTTAAAATAATAAATTGAACTGCTATTCAGTAACAATTTTAGGTTAGAAAGTTTTAATGATTGATTATCTTAGAATTAATAAGATGATAGTGAATCTGATATGATGTTTTACTGCATAATCTCTAGAAAAAAACTGCATGAGAAAAACATGTTACAACTCTTTCGTTACTGATGCTGATTTATTTCTTGATGCATGGAGTACAATTTCATCACTATTATCCAGTTCTTGCTTGAAACTGATTAAATTAAAGTGATGTCTGTTGGATTTATTCTTTTTCTAAGACAAAAGTATATTTGCCTTCATAGGGCTTTTTACTTATTAATGCCATTTGGGAAGATATTTATTTTGATTTAATATATAAAACGAATAGAAGTAAAATTTAAAAGGGAAATTAAAAGAAGTTGAGTGATTTTACTTTGCTTTGAATGTTTGAATTCTTGTAATAATACTTGTAATTATTTCTATAATTTTAGTAAACATTTTGGAAAACAATTTTGATTATGAAAGTTTGATAAATATTTTATTTCAGAAAATGTGATTTCTGTATTAAGGTATTTTATAAAAATAACAAATTGAACTACTATATTACTGAATAGTAATGTATTTTAGCTTCAAACTTTTGTGAGTGAATATCTTAGAATTGATAATATGAGAATGAATCTGATGTTTTATTATATAATCTCTAGAAATATAAAAATTTGAATGAGAAAAAATGTGCTACAACTCTCATTTCTCATGCTGATTTATTTGGGATAGATATTTATTTTTGATTTCATATAATTAATAGAAAATAATTTAAAACGGAAAAATTAAAAATTGTTTGATTTGGCTTTTTGATTGTTTGGATTTTTGTAATAATACTTTGTTTTTCGTACTGAAATTTTTCGAAAATTGCAATAAACGTTTTGGAAAACAATTTTGATTATGAATATTTCATAAATATTACAGAAATTATGATTTATTACAGAAAATATGAATTCTATAGTAAGATGTGTCTTTAAAATAAAAAAAATTTTGAACTACTATTCAGTAACAATTTTTACATCAAATTTTTAATGTGTTAATATCTTGATAAGGGGATAATAAATCTAATAAGATGTTGTATTGCATAAATTAAAAATAGAAAAAAAAAATTCTAAAGGAAATTAAACTCAAGCAAACTCAAGCTCTCAAATTAAAAGCAAACTCAAATCATACACTTTCGTGTATGATTTGAGTTTGCTTTTAATTTCTGGATTCTTGTAACATTACTTTATTAATGTATTGAAATATTTCGAAAATTGTAATCAACAATATAGTAAAAACCATTTTGATTATGAATGTTTTATGAATATTTTATTACAGAAAATATGATTCTTATATCAAAACGTTTCATAAAAATTACAAATTCAACTGCCATTCAGTAACAATTTTAACTTCAAATTTTTAAGGAGTTATTATTATCTTATAATTTATAAGAGGATAATAAATTTGATAAGATGTTTTATTGAATATTCTCTAGAAATAAAAAAAAAAAATACTGAATGAGAAAAACGTGCTACAACTCTCCTTTCTGATGTTGATTTATTTGGGGCAGATATTTATTTTGATTTAATATCTGTAACGAATAGAAAAAAACTTAAAAAGGGAAATTAAAAGTTATGTGATTTGACTTTTTGATATTTTAGATTCTTGTAATAATAGTTTATTTTTGTACTGAGTTATTTCTATAATTGTAATAAACATTTTGGAAAACAATTTTGATTATGTATGTTTCATAAATGTTTTATTACAGAAAATGAGATTTCTATATTAAGTTGTTTCTTTTTGAACTGCTATGAGTAACAAATTTAACTACAAAATTTTAATGGGTTAGTATCTTAGTATTAGTAAGATGATAGCGAGTCAGATAAAATATTCTATTGCATTTTTTAACTTTATAAAATGATTCATCAAATTTACTATTTATCATGAAAAGATAAATTCTGTTAAAATTTAATGCACGTCTTTTAATTCTTTTTACTAAATAATTTTAATGATTTTTAATTGATTATATTTCCAAAAAAATACTTTCAAAAATGTTTTACAACATGAATGATATTATTTATTATTCACTTTAAACAATTATTATTAATTTTTTCCTTCATCAAAACATGTTAAAAAAATATTTTTGTTATGATTCCCTCATACGAATCAATGTTTTAAATTAAAAATACAAAAGTAATCAGTTGCAGTTGATTAATTTTTAAGAGTGCTTCATTTAATCTGTCCATATAACCTCAGAGAATTTCAAAACCATCCAGTTTTATCTCTAAAGAATTCTGCAAGGAGTGTACTTTCTTACGAACTCTTTCCTTCTAATGACAAGAGTTTTTGGAATAAAAAATATATCTTTATATGTCTGCTGTTTATACTTCTTGGGATCTCTAGAAACAAAAAGACCGAATGCGAAAAACATGTTACAATTTTCTTCCATTTTTGATGGTGATTTATTTCTTGCATGTATGGAGTGCAGTTTCATTACTTGAAACTGATCAAATTAAAGTGATGCCCATGGAATTTATTCTTTTGTCTCAGACGAAAACCAAACTATTTCTTTTCTAAACGACATTTCCTTTGGAATGTACTTTTACTTCGGGGTATACAATTACTTATTAAAGGCACTGGGAGAGTATTCATTCTGATTTAAAGTCAGTAACCTACACATAGAAGTTTTAAATAAAATCAAAATGCATGTGATATGGTTGGATCTTTCTTTTTATATAGAAACTTTGTTAAAATATTTAAAATGAGAGAAAAAGTTCGAATTAATGTTTTGTGTAAATCGTGTAATTTAAAAATAAAATTATAATAAATGATGCAGGTTTTATTAAAAAGAATAAAAGCGGTGCCCTAATATTATTATTAAATATTACAAAAAACACTGTTGATAAAATATCAAAATTTATTTCAAAGCTGAAGAATTAACGTAATCAAGTAAATATATTATAATATTACATGTTCATGCTTGAGAAATATCTGTTGCCTAATTCTTGTTGATTATATATATATATATATTGTTGTTCTAATGCAGCTAACAATACAGAGACAGTTTATCTTTTATGTCATAAGCAGGGGCTACACGTCTGTTGCTCATTTAGCACTAGCCGGGGGTACGTGTAGGTTGAAGATATGCTATGATGTGAGTAACACTACCCCCCACAACGCTCTACGATCCTATTATACCGGGACTTATGGTTTAAAGTGGATTCCGAACCACTACAACCATCCGTAGCACCGGTTGAGCTGGAAATCTGTGGCATCAAGCGCCAGAGCGCTAGCCACTCGGCCATCGGGCCCTTTAAATCAAAAATAAAATTATAATAGAGAGAATTGAATAGAAACATAGAAATTCAATTATTTATATATTAATACGTAAACATTACTTACAAAATATTTCGACATAAATACTATTATTGTTATTCACTTTAAACTATTATTATTAAGTTTTTTTTCTTCTTTAAATCACGTGAAAAAAATTTTTTTTTAATGATTCACTGGTACGAATCAATGTTTTAAATTAAAAATACAAAAGTCATCAGTTGCCCTTGATTACTTTTAAAGAGTGACTTCATTTAATCTGTCCATATAACCTCAGAGAATTTCAAAAACCATCCAGTTCTATCCCTAAAGAATTCTGCAAGGAGTGTACTTTCTTACGAACTCTTTCCTTTTAATAACAACAGTTTTTAGAATAAAAAAATATATATTTATATGTCTGCTGTTTATACTTCTTGGGATCTCTAGAAATAAAAACACTGAATGCGAAAAACATGTTACAATTTTGTTTCATTTTTGATGGTGATTTATTTCTTGTGCATGTATGGAGTGCAGTTTCATTACTTGAAACTGATCAAATTAAAGTGAGCCCATGGAATTTATTCTTTGTCTCAGACGAAAACCAAACATTTCTTTCCAAAAGAAATTTCTTTTTGGAATGTACTTTTACTTCAGGGTATACAGTAAGTACTTATTAAAGGCACTGGGAGAGTATTTATTCTGATTTAAAGTCAGTAACTTACACATAGATTTATGAAATAAAAATCAAAGTTAAAGAATGTAATATGTTTTGAACCTTCTTTTTATTTAGAAACTTAATTTAAATTTTTAAAATGAGTAAAAAGTTCAAATTAATGTTTTGGGAAATCATTTAAGTTAAAAATATAATTATAATAAATGGTGTAAATTTCGTTAAAGATAATAAGAAGGCCTTCCCTAATGTTATTATTAAATATTACAAAATAAATGTTGCTAAAATATCAAAATTAACTATGAAATTTTATTTTCAATTTTCAAAGAATAATTTCTTTAGAATTAACATAACATACATGTTCAAACCTTGGAAAATATTTGTTGCCCAATTTTTGCTGATATATATATACAAACATACATACATATATATGTATATATATATATATAAAGAGAGAGAGAGAGATATGGATACATATAAATAAATATATATATACACAGGCGGTGCCATGGATGTTTGTACTGGTTCGAATCCACTTTAAACTGTAGGTTCCTGTATAATATGACTTAGACAGTTGGGTGTAGGGCTGCCAACCCTGCCCCGTAAAAATAAACATTTAAAGTCTAGAAATCTGCCAACAGGCAGACAGTCTTGGCCGACGATGACGTATATATATATACGAGAGAAAAGAGTAATAGAATAGAAAGAAAGAAATTCAATTACAAGTATTTTAAATTATAGAAATTCATATATTTCTTTATAAATATAAATTTAACTTAAGGCATGATTAAGAAAGCAGTTAGAAAAAACATAAAAAATTAAAAACAAATTTATTAGCAAAGCATATATAAGTTTATACTGGTTGCCATTGATACGCGTAATAATTTTGCTTTTCATTTATGTTTTTTTTTAGTTATTTTCTTAATTTTAATGTTTTATGTTAAATTTATATTTAACTTGTGTCTATGTAGCTTTATAAGATTTCTAAAAAAAAAATTTCAAAAGCATCATCTCTTAATGAAAAAAGGAATTTTCTTTATGGTTAAAAAAAAAAATTCCTGCTTGTTGAACTTATTTTTTAGTTTTAGAAATAAAATATTCACTGTGAATTAAATTTTGTGTAATTAACTTTAAAAGATTTTTATATTTGTTATTAATAACATACTTGTTCGTTAAAATGTTAAATAAATTTTTATTTCAATTATGTTTTTATAATATTCTGTTAAATAATAAAGGAAAAAAATTATTTTTAATGCATTTTATTTCTTCATGCGAAAGTTTTATTATTTTTTTAATAATATTTCTTAAAATTACTTTTTAGGTAAATATATGAAAAACATTCTAATTAAATAAAAATTTAGCGTAATTAAATAATAGTTTTTTATTATTCTAATTTTTATTTATCTCTTTATATATACATAAATTAATATGGATTTTAATTAAAGTTTAATAATTTCTTTTTAATTATTGTGTAATAAAATATTAGCTTCTTTTTAATAGGTTGTAATTCCTATAAAAAATTGTCTTGACACATAAATTCCCATAAAAATGTATCTTTTAATTATTTATGAGAAACTAAAATATGATCAAAAATAGAGATAATAAATTTTATAAATCTTAAAAAAATGTTTTTACCTAACGAGAGCAAAATTATAACAAATTAATTTGCAAAATATTAGAATAATTTGCAAAATCAATTGACAAAATTGATGCGTGCAATAAATTTATTAATAAGCTAAACGTAGAAACCAAATTAAAACATAAACGCGAAGAGTAATTTGGGCATTCATTTAAATATCGCATTCTTCATTGTGATAAATTGCAAAGCCTTGAAATTAATTGATCAATTAACAAAGTTTCCTGCCGGCTACATTCCTTGATCACTTTGGATGGTATTTGAAAATTCTGTCAAAAGACCATATTTAATGTGAGATAAATGACGAGAATTGCACATTAATCTTGACAATACAGGGAACAACAATATTTATATTTAAATTAACGTATGATAAAATTAAATTAATATCTCCAAAATTGTCATTATTTATTTATACTGCTCATGGCATACATCAATATAGATTATAGACAATGTATTAATCATTTTTATTCATATAAAAAAATTTGAAAAATGAGCAAATATGAAATAAATTTACATGATAGTATTTTAGGATTTTTTTAAAGTGTTTCTGGAATCAGATTGTTTTGATTTAAAGATCACTTTTTTAAAATTTTTTGCCATTCTAATGGAATATATGCAGCACATCTAGCATTAACAGGGGTTAAAAGGAAATTTGCTATACTACTATATTATGTCACCACAATTTGAAATGAATATCAAAAATGTATCGGTCACACCATCTACATTCGTTCCCTTCTATAAATTCAAACGAAAAAATAAAAGAATTAAATTAAATAAAATGACCAAATAAATAAAATTAAATTAAAAATAAAAATAAAATAAATAATAAAATAAAATATTAATAAATAGATAATAAATTAAATTGAAAATTAATAATGAAATAAATAATAAAATAAAATTATAAATAAATATCAAAATAAAATAATAATAAATTGAATTAAATTAAATAAATAATAAATAAAAAGAACCTTCTGGCCTAAGGATTTATCGTATCTATAACTGACATAGTTTATCTGTAAACTTTCAACTTGGCTTCTTTCTTTATTGAATTTCAAGTTAAACACTCTCAGTTTTTAACTAGCGTGTTATATACGCATCTGACTACTCTTCATTAGTGTTAATATATTTTAATTTATAATTTAAAATTATTATGTTGTATATGTATAAAATAAGTAAAGGCCTCTTTTGAATTTCAGTTAGAACTGCAATGCGCAACACAAAATTAAAAATCATATTAGTTATCAGATATTGTATATTTAATCTTTATTAGAGTGAAGTATCATATTTTTATGGAGAAATTCAAAAACCCAGAAATATTCAATTAAGTTTTTTTTGTGAGTTCAAAGGTTATGTCACAATTCAAATTAAAAAAATTATAGCTCGAATGTGTTTAAGAATTTTAAAGCCTACTCATAATGCACAATATAATAATTATTAGATTTATATTTGTATCTAAGGAATAAACAAATGGCAGCATTTATTCACCAAACGATATTTTTTGGCCTTTTAAATCGTTATACTGCAACATCAGATAATTTTGAAATAATATTAAAATTAATGAAAAATAATATTATATTTAAAAATATTAAGCAATTACCAAATAATTTCATTATTAACTTTTTATGTATCAAAATGCTTCCTGTAGGTATTTTTTATAAATATTAAATTAAACTTTATTTACATTAAAATACTTCTAAATTTGTTATTTTAATACTTAAATATAATTTTCATACCGGGATATACTTATTTTCAAATGGCATTTAATTTTTTTTTTTTTTTTTTTTTTCTAATGCAGGCTGGCAAGATATACCATGATCTTTTATGCCATAAGGGCTGCACAGACGTTACTCACTTTGCACTACCCAGGAGGCGCATGTAACTTGAAGGTAAGCCACGGACGCGGAGTAACGATGCCCCCGCAACGCTCTACGATCCTATTAGGACCGGGACCTACAGTTTAAAGTGGGATTCGAACCACTACAAACACCCATGACACCACCGGGATTCGAACACGATACCTGTGGTACCGAGCGCCCAAAGCCACTCGGCCATCCAGGCCCTACATTCAATAAATAGATTTAATCCTTGGCATAAGAAAAATGTTTAAGATTCAATAGAATAAATTTGTGTTTACCATGGTTTATCATATAAGATGTTTATATGATAAACCATATATATAAATTTTTGTTATTGCATGTCTAAATTAATTGTTTATTAAAATTTTCTATTTTAAACTATATTATTATTATTATTTTACTATTCTAAACAATTTAAAAATTAAAAATAACTTAAAATTTATTTATTATTTATTTGGATAAATTTTAGTTACATCAAAAATAATAATAAACTATATAAAATAAACTATTCGATTAGTTATATAAATTAGAATTAAAATTACTTTTTAAAATGCACTTGTTTTACGAATATTTCGGAATAGAATATAATTATAATAAGGAATTTAAATTTCTTTCATTTTGTGAAGATTTTTTTATTTAATAAGATTTAATAAGATAATTCGTCCAATAAAAAGCAATTTTAGTTTTCTAAAGTTTTGTATTGACTTTTACAACACTCAAATCCTTTTGATTTTAAATCTTCAACATCTGTTCATTTATAATTGGCTTTCCGTATGAAATAAGGGATTTACACATTTTTAAAATGCCTTCAAGCATAAATCAACTTAAAAAAAGACTGAAATAGGATTTTCATCACCATTTCTTGTACCAAATGAGACTTTTAGAGGATGAAAGTTCTGATATTCTATTTATTCAAAAGTTAATTATTGAAAAATGTCACTAACGTTTGAAAAATTAACTTTTGAATAAGAATATATTATTATCGCTATTTATACCCATGTTGAAAGTAATTTATTATATTATTTTTATCAGAAATGTTGATATTTAATGGGAATGTAAGTGAATAAAAACATAGTAATAATTAAACATTTTGCTTTTTTCATAAAAGTAAAATTGAACTTTATTTTTTACAAAAATATAAAACTCTATTTTAAATTAACTGATATAATGCGTATTACTTTTAATGCATGAAACTTATCATTAAATTAGATAGTTAATTGATCTTGTTTAAATATTGAAATTCAATTTGTAAAACGACCTTTAATGAACAAGATATTGTGTAAGAACGTTAAATCAGAAAATTACCAAATATTTTATATTAACAGTTTGATGGAATTCTACAAAAAATATATTATCGATATTGAGGGCCTAATGGCGAGTGACTAGCCCTCTGCGCTCGGGGACAAGAAGGTTTCTGAATTCGAGTCCAGGCGGTGCCAAGGATTTTCGTAGTGTTTCGGAGTCAAAAGCACACAAAATGTAGGTCCCGATCTAATACGACTGTGAGAGTGTTGTGCTGACAACCTGTCATATAAAAAGAAAAGAAATCATCTACTATCTCGAATCAGCCAATAGATTCATGAATGGGAATGACGAAAATGATATCTGTAAATTCTTCCCAAAACAAAAAAGAAGTAGCA